>JAGTTF010000875.1:0-10507 GCA_019095985.1 Streblospio benedicti | reverse complement strand
GGGGATGGTTTTGTTGTTCAGTAGACATCCTCTGATGCATGTTGGTAAAGGGTTTTTTGGGGTTGTTCAGTAGACTATCCCATTTTGGGGCAGTGGGTAGAGTGTTGAGTGTGATGGCTTTTCCAAAAGGTATAGATAGTTTGGGGTCCCAGTAATGTGACCATGTGGAGTATGTGAGAGAATGGTTGTCATTGATCTGTGGTTTCACTGGGGGCCCAACCACTGACGGCCATGCCACTGTCTCCTGTGAGTAAAAACTACGCCAGCACAGCATCAGGTGTCTGGCTGTACAACTTTTTGGAACTGCTGCTGGAGGTAAGTGCAATTGCCGGCTAATATCAATCAATCATACAAAACCGAACACGGGGGACTTTTTGGGCACGTTTAGACCATTTTTTCTGTAAATAAACATAAATTTTCCTGGTCAAACTTTTTTACACATAGTCAAGCAGTGTAGCAATTGTGTCATTACATTTTTAACCCCGAAAAGAGCCCCAAAAAAAATGGGTTTAAAAAACCAAATTTACACTTTCATCATTCATATAGCCTGTCCCCTGTTGAAATACATTTTCTGAGTGACCACAATGTAAGTTTCAGTAAACGACAAAACGAGTTTCACGTTCTTCCGGCATGCCCTACGTTTGGCGCCTGGGGTTTAAGGATCATCCTCACAACAGGGATAAACCCCTTAAAAATTGTCTTTCGTTTTCGCATGGCCTTACGTTTCGCCTGTGTTTAATGGATCTATTCTCTAGCAAGCAGGGGATCAGACACGTTAAACGTAACTTAAAAGATACGTTTTTAGTTATTCGTGGGATTTCGTAGATCGTCTGAAGACCCATAGGTCCATTAAAGGGGTTTGGTGTTTTAAAAAAAGGTTCGACCTACGTTGTTTTTCGGGCAGGATTTCTGCGGTCGCTGAAGACCCATAGGTCCATTAAATTTATTTGGGGTTGATGATTTCCCCCGTGTTTTTCTTGGTTTTATGAGTTTGGGGTTTTACCCCTGAAATGTGTGTTCAGCATTGTAGATCCACAGAATTGATTGATTGGGGTTTTCTATCTGTTTTTTTGGTTTTTTTTGAGTTTTTTGGTTATGGACCTTCCCAAAGTGTGGCCGTTATAGATCCATGAAATTGAAAATTTTTAACTGCCGGTTTTATGGGGTTGCTGAGGGGTTTACCCCCCCTTTATGTGTGTTCAGCGTTAGTGGTGTGTTAGCTGGTTGCCTTCCCGGGGGATCCGGGTTGACTCCCGGCTGACGATGACAAGTTTTGCCCTGATGAAGTGCAGGGGGTGTACAACGACCTTACACACACAAGGGCTGTGACTGCATCCTCAAAGTTTTTGGGATCTAGCAAGATGTATTCAAAGTAAAAAACGCATCGCCGGAAATCCCGGGGCCCCCCGGTGGCGGGGAGCCTACCACTGAACCACCGATGCCTGGACAACGCAAAGGGGGATTTTTCCGGTTACATGGATTGCACTCGTATTTTACGTGTATTATTTAAAAAATATACCCCTTAATACCTGCCTGTGGACAAATTGTGGGAGTGTCTACTACTACAGGTGTATTGTCTGTTATCCCTCATTCAGCATCAAAGCGGCATATGAATACACATGCCCAGAAGCATATGCAGGTGTGCTTTAACGCTTTTACGTGAAACAGTCATCACCGTAGGAGCCAGCAGTGCAGATTAATAAAGTCCATATCCAGATGAAGTAGGGATTAGCCGTCTACTAATCCTTATAAGGGAAGTAAATAGAAAGTATATGTTGGGAGTCACCAGACATTACTGACAGCAGTACATATAGTACAATTATATCAGTGTACCAACTTAAGTGTATACTAGCAATTCCCCCCACCCCACTCAACACACACACAAACAAACAACCCATCCGCCCTCTGCACCATGGATGAGATATTTGCATGTATTCCATTGGAAGCATTCTGTAAAATGGCTATGTTGTGTGGTGAAGCATGGACGCGTGTTTGAATGTACCAGAGTAAGATGCGCACGGTGGGACTCGAACCCACAGCCTCCGAATACCTTCAACTAATCCAGAAGTCCGACGCGCTATCCATTGCGCCACGGGAGCCAAGGCACGAATTTTGGGTGTGGGACCATGCAGAGAAGCGTGTGAGTGTCAGGTGAATGGCTGCAAAATGACGCCCGTGACCGTCTGGAAGTGGATCCAGGTACTAGAATGCCCTAAATGGCAGCTTCCCGTTGGGAGTCTTCCACGTGCGCCCAGCATAGACGAGGTGGCCGAGTGGTTAAGGCGATGGACTGCTAATCCATTGTGCCTGCACGCCTGGGTTTTTTGAATCCCATCCCCAGCAGTGACGATTTTAAATAAGACCGCCGATCTATCACTGAATGCATTTTGTTGTCTAGTAGACTATCCTCTGATGCATATTGCTGTGCGTAGGTTGGTTTTGTTGTTCAGTAGACTATCCGCATATTGCTGTGCAGTGGGTAGAGTGTTGAGTGTGACGGCTGTTCACACACGGTATAGATATGATGGTGTACGTCCCAGATAATGTGACCATGTCGTGAGTACTGTGAGATTGAATACAGTTGTCATTGATCTGTGGCCTCACTGGAGGCCAGTTACCACTGGACTGGCCAGTGCCACTGTCTCCTGTGATGTAACAACTACGTCAGCACAGCATCAGGTGCTCCGTGCTGTACAAACAGTTGGAACTGCTGCTGGAGGTAAGTGCAATTCGTTCCAGGCATAATATCAATCAATCATACAATAACCGAACACGGGCAGACATTTGGTGCACGTTTAGACCATTTTTTCTGTAAATAAAACATAAATATCCTGGTCAAACTTTGTGTACACATAGTCAAGCAGTGTAGCAATTGTGTCATTACATTTTTAACCTGAAAAAAGAGCACCAAAAATAGGTTAAAATCGCTAATTTACACTTTCATCATTCATATAGCCTGTCTCCTGTTGAAATACATATATCTGAGTGACCACAATGTAAGTTTCAAGTATACAACGTACGAAAACGTACGTTTCTTTACGTTCTTCGTACATGACCTTACGTTTGGCGCCTGAGTTTAATGGATCTATCCTCTATCAAGAATGGATCAGACACGTTAAAACGCATGTAGAAACGTCTGAAGACCCATAGGTCCATTAAACGCGACGTATTGACAGTGATTTAAAAAGGTTCGACCTTTCCGTCTTGATAACGTCTATTAGGTTCCATATCTAGGATTTCATGATCAGGTCGTCTTAAGATCCATAGGTCCATTAAATTTATTGGTGATTGATGAAAATTCAGCTGTTTTTTTTTGGTTGTTTATGCGAGTTTGGGGTTTTTACGACATAATATGGAAATAGCGTGGTCGAAAGCAGCGATCAACGAACAATATTAGATTGGGGCTCCAAACAGTAGCTGTTTTTCTTGGTTTTTCTGTGAGTTTTGTGGTTATGGACCTTCCAAATGTGTGGTCACTGTTATAGATCCATGAAATTGATTAAATTAAACGTTTAAAAGCCATAATTCTGCCGGTTTTTCATGTAGAGTTGCTGAGGGTTTGGACCCTGAAAAGTTTTCGTTGTTAGTGGTGGCAGGATTAGCATGGTCGTCTGAAGCAGTCGTTTCCAGTTACATGGATTGCACTGTATTTACGTATATTTTAAATATAATTTAATACCTTATGGTTTGGGGACAATTGTGGGAGTGTCTACTACTACAGGGTGTATTGTCTGTTATCCCCCATTCAGCATCAAAGCTGGGTGACATGAATACACATGCCCAGAAGCATATGCAGGTGTGCTTAACGCTTTTACGTGAAACAGTCATCACCGTAGGAGCCAGCAGTGCAGATTATCAAAGTCCATATCCAGATGAAGCAGGGATTAGCCGTCTACTAATCCTTATAAGGGAAGTAAATAGAAAGTATATGTTTGGGAGTCAAATGTGTATTGTTTTGTCACTGACAGCAGTACATAACATAATTATGTCTAGTGTACTAACTTAAGTGTATACTAGCACCCCCCCCCACCCCCACACACACACAAACAAACAACCCATCCGCCCTCTGCACCATGGATGATATTTGCATGTATTCCATTGGAAGCATTCTGTAAAATGGCTATGTTGTGTGGTGAAGCATAACTGACGTATGTTTTGAATGTACTCAGAGTAAGATGCGCACGGGTAGATTATTCTTATTTTTATCATCTGGATTAGTAGGGTCACGTGCCCAGTCATACATTTTTCAAAGAATTCACCGACTCCGGTGGGACTCGAAACCACAGCCTCCGAATACCTTCAACTAACTAGAAGTCCGACGCGCTATCCATTGCGCCACGGAGCCAAGGCACGAATTCTTGCAAGGTGACCATGCGAGAAGCGTGTGAGTGTAACAGGCACGTGAATATGGCTAAAAAATGACGCTCCAGACCGTCTGGAAGTGGATCCAGGTACTAGAATGCCCTAAATGGCAGCTTCCTGCTGGAAGCCCTCGCGCCCAGCCCGGCATAGACGAGGTGGCCGAGTGGTTAAGGCGATGGACTGCTAATCCATTGTGCTCTGCACGCGTGGGTTCGAATCCCATCCTCGTCGCAGGACGATTTTAAATAAGACCGCCGATCTATCACTGGAATGCATGATATTCCCAGTATAAGTCTGCTTAAAATAGGGTGGTTTTGTCGTCCAGCAGGCTATCCCCTGATGCATATTGCTGTTAACGTAGGATGGTTTTGTTGTCTAGTAGACTATCCTCTGATGCATGTTGCTGTTAACGTAGGTTGGTTTTGTTGTCTAGTAGACTATCCGCATATTGCTGTGCAGTGGGTAGAGTGTTGAGTGTGATGGCTGTTCACACACGGTATAGATATGATGGTGTACGTCCCAGATAATGTGACCATGTCGTGAGTACGGTGAGATTGAATACAGTTGTCATTGATCTGTGGTTCACTGGAGGCCAGTTACCACTGGACTGGCCAGTGCCACTGTCTCCCTGTGATGTAACAACTACGTCAGCACAGCATCAGGTGCCCGTGCGTGCTGTACAACAGTTGGAACTGCTGCTGGAGGTAAGTGCAATTCGTTCCAGGCATAATATCAATCAATCATACAATAACCGAACACGGGGCAGACATTTGGTGCACGTTTAGACCATTTTTTCTGAAAATAAACATAAATATCCTGGTCAAACTTTGTGTACACATAGTCAAGCAGTGTAGCAATTGTGTCATTACATTTTTAACCTGAAAAGAGCACCAAAAAATAGGTTAAAAATCGCTAATTTACACTTTCATCATTCATATAGCCTGTCTCCTGTTGAAATACATATATCTGAGTGACCACAATGTAAGTTTCCAGGTATAAAACGTAACTTAAAAGATACGTTCTTACGTTCTTCGTACATGGCCTTACGTTTGGCGCCTGTGTTTAATGGATCTATTCTCTAGCAAGCATGGATCAGACACGTTAAACGTAACTTAAAAGATACGTTCTTACGTTATTCGTGGCAGGATTTCATGTAGATCGTCTGAAGACCCATAGGTCCATTAAATGTATTGGTGATTTAAAAGGTTCGACCTTACGTTGTTATTCGTGGCAGGATTTCATGCAGGTCGTCTGAAGATCCATAGGTCCATTAAATTTATTGGTGATTGATGATTTCCCAGCTGTTTTTCTTGGTTTTGATGCGAGTTTGGGGTTTTTGGACCTCCTGAAATGTGTGTTCAGCATTGTAGATCCACAGAATTGATTGGATTGGGGTTTTCATATCTGTTTTTCTTGGTTTTTCTGTGAGTTTTGTGGTTATGGACCTTCCCAAATGTGTGGTCACTGTTATAGATCCATGAAATTGATTAAATTGGGGTTTCAAAGCCATAACTGCCGGTTTTGATGCGAGTTGCTGAGGGGTTTGGACCTCCCTTGATGTGTGTTCAGCGTTAGTGGTGTAACGGTTAGCATGGTTGCCTTCCAAGCAGTCGATCCGGGTTCGGCTGACGCATGACAGTTTTGCCCCGATGAAGTGCAGTGGCGTGTACAACGACCTTACACACACAAGGGCTGTAGACTGCATCCTCAAAGTTTTGTGCATCTAGTCAAGATGCTATTCACACAGTACAAAACTGCATCGGCCGGGAAGCCCGCGTGGCAGGCGAGCATTCTACCACTGAACCACCGATGCCTGGACAACGTTTTCAAAGGGGGCATTTTTCCGAGTTACATGGATTGCACTGTATTTACGTATATTTTAAAATATAATTTAATACCTTATGGTTTGGGGACAATTGTGGGAGTGTCTACTACTACAGGGTGTATTGTCTGTTATCCCCCATTCAGCATCAAAGCTGGGTGACATGAATACACATGCCCAGAAGCATATGCAGGTGTGCTTAACGCTTTTACGTGAAACAGTCATCACCGTAGGAGCCAGCAGTGCAGATTATCAAAGTCCATATCCAGATGAAGCAGGGATTAGCCGTCTACTAATCCTTATAAGGGAAGTAAATAGAAAGTATATGTTTGGGAGTCAAATGTGTATTGTTTTGTCACTGACAGCAGTACATAGCATAATTATGTCTAGTGTACTAACTTAAGTGTATACTAGCAATTCCCCCCCCCCCCCACACACACAAACAAACAACCCATCCGCCCTCTGCACCATGGATGATATTTGCATGTATTCCATTGGAAGCATTCTGTAAAATGGCTATGTTGTGTGGTGAAGCATAACTGACTACTCAGAGTAAGATGCGCACGGGTAGATTATTCTTATTTTTATCATCTGGATTAGTAGAGTCACGTGCCCAGTCATACATTTTTTCAAAGAATTCACCGACCCGTCTGGAAAAAATCCACAGCCTAGAATGCCTTCAACTAATTGGAAGTCCTCCTGCTGTCCCCTGCGCCACGGAGCCAAGGCACGAATTTTGCAAGGTGACCATGAGAAGCGTGTGAGTGTAACAGGCACGTGAATATGGCTAAAAATCCCCAGACCGTCTGTGGATCCAGGCACTAGAATGCCCTAAATGGCAGCTTTTGTGTGCATCTAGTCAAGACCGACATTCACGACCGGAGTGGTTAAGGCGATGGACTGCTAATCATTGTGCCACGGGGGTCGAACCCCATCCTCGTAGCGTGGGGATTTTAAATAAGACCGCATTCTATCACTGGAATGCATGATATTCCTGAGTATAAGTCTGCTTAAAATAGGGTGGTTTTGTCGTCCAGCAGGCTATCCCCTGATGCATATTGCTGTTAACGTAGGGATGGTTTTGTTGTCTAGTAGACTATCCTCTGATGCATGTTGCTGTTAACGTAGGTTGGTTTTGTTGTCTAGTAGACTATCCGCATATTGCTGTGCAGTGGGTAGAGTGTTGAGTGTGATGGCTGTTCACACACGGTATAGATATGATGGTGTACGTCCCAGATAATGTGACCATGTCGTGAGTACTGTGAGATTGAATACAGTTGTCATTGATCTGTGGCCTCACTGGAGGCCAGTTACCACTGACTGGCCAGTGCCACTGTCTCCTGTGATGTAAAACTCCATATCAGCACAGCATCAGGTGCTCCGTGCTGTACAACAGTTGGAACTGCTGCTGGAGGTAAGTGCAATTCGTTCCAGGCATAATATCAATCAATCATACAATAACCGAACACGGGCAGACATTTGGTGCACGTTTAGACCATTTTTTGTAAATAAACATAAATATCCTGGTCAAACTTTTGTGTACACATAGTCTAAGTGTAGCAATTGTATACTTACAATTTTAACCTGAAAAGAGCACCAAAAAAAAATAGGTTACAAATCCTAATCCGCACTCTGCATTCATATAGCCTGTGATATGTTGAAATACATATATCTGAGTGAGCATTCTGTAAAATTGCTTAAAACGTATTTGTGTGGTGAAGCATAAACTGACATATGTTTTGAATGTACTCAAGCATGGATCAGACATGCGCACGGGTAGTTATTATTCTTGTTTTATCATCTTTGGATTTTAATGTATCTTTTGTCACGTGCCCACGTTAAACATTTTCAAAGAATTCACTTACTCGTGGGACTCGGAACCCACAGAAACTGAAGACCCATAGAGGTCCATTAAATGTATTGGTGATTTAAAAGGTTCGACCTTACCATGAAGCATTCGTGAGCGCTTTCCGTGTCACGTTGAAGGCATATGTGTGAGGTGATTGAATGCAGCTGTTTTTCTTGGTTTTATCATGCGATTTGGGGTTTTGGACCTCCTGAAAATGACAGCTCCACCGACCGTCTGGAGTGGATCCAGGGTTAGAATGCCCTAAATGGCAGCCTCCTGCTGTAGCCCTCGCGCCCAGCCCGACATAGACAAGGTGGCCGAGTGGTTAAGGCGATGGACTGCTAATCCATTGTGCTCTGCACGCATCCTCAATGTTTTGTGCATCTAGTCAAGATGCTATTCACACAGTACAAAACTGCATCGGCCGGGAATCGAACCGCGTGGCAGGCGAGCATTCTACCACTGAACCACCGATGCCTGGACAACGTTTTCAAAGGGGGCATTTTTCCGAGTTACATGGATTGCACTGTATTTACGTATATTTTAAAATATAATTTAATACCTTATGGTTTGGGGACAATTGTGGGAATGTCTACTACTACAGGGTGTATTGTCTGTTATCCCCCATTCAGCATCAAAGCTGGGTGACATGAATACACATGCCCAGAAGCATATGCAGGTGTGCTTAACGCTTTTACGTGAAACAGTCATCACCGTAGGAGCCAGCAGTGCAGATTATCAAAGTCCATATCCAGATGAAGCAGGGATTAGCCGTCTACTAATCCTTATAAGGGAAGTAAATAGAAAGTATATGTTTGGGAGTCAAATGTGTATTGTTTTGTCACTGACAGCAGTACATAGCATAATTATGTCTAGTGTACTAACTTAAGTGTATACTAGCAATTCCCCCACCCCCCCACACACACAAACAAACAACCCATCCGCCCTCTGCACCATGGATGATATTTGCATGTATTCCATTGGAAGCATTCTGTAAAATGGCTATGTTGTGTGGTGAAGCATAACTGACGTATGTTTTGAATGTACTCAGAGTAAGATGCGCACGGGTAGATTATTCTTATTTTTATCATCTGGATTAGTAGAGTCACGTGCCCAGTCATACATTTTTTCAAAGAATTCACCGACTCCGGTGGGACTCGAACCCACAGCCTCCGAATACCTTCAACTAACTAGAAGTCCGACGCGCTATCCATTGCGCCACGGAGCCAAGGCACGAATTTTGCAAGGTGACCATGCAGAGAAGCGTGTGAGTGTAACAGGCACGTGAATATGGCTAAAAATGACGCTCCAGACCGTCTGGAAGTGGATCCAGGTACTAGAATGCCCTAAATGGCAGCTTCCTGCTGTAGCCCTCGCGCCCAGCCCGACATAGACGAGGTGGCCGAGTGGTTAAGGCGATGGACTGCTAATCCATTGTGCTCTGCACGCGTGGGTTCGAATCCCATCCTCGTCGCAGGACGATTTTAAATAAGACCGCCGATCTATCACTGGAATGCATGATATTCCCGAGTATAAGTCTGCTTAAAATAGGGTGGTTTTGTCGTCCAGCAGGCTATCCCCTGATGCATATTGCTGTTAACGTAGGATGGTTTTGTTGTCTAGTAGACTATCCTCTGATGCATGTTGCTGTTAACGTAGGTTGGTTTTGTTGTCTAGTAGACTATCCGCATATTGCTGTGCAGTGGGTAGAGTGTTGAGTGTGATGGCTGTTCACACACGGTATAGATATGATGGTGTACGTCCCAGATAATGTGACCATGTCGTGAGTACTGTGAGATTGAATACAGTTGTCATTGATCTGTGGCCTCACTGGAGGCCAGTTACCACTGGACTGGCCAGTGCCACTGTCTCCTGTGATGTAACAACTACGTCAGCACAGCATCAGGTGCCCGTGCTTTTCTGTAAATAAACATAAATATCCTGGTCAAACTTTGTGTACACATAGTCAAGCAGTGTAGCAATTGTGTCATTACATTTTTAACCTGAAAAGAGCACCAAAAATAGGTTAAAAATCGCTAATTTACACTTTCATCATTCATATAGCCTGTCTCCTGTTGAAATACATATATCTGAGTGACCACAATGTAAAAGTTTCCAGGTATACAACGTACGAAAAACGTACGTTTCTTACGTTCTTCGTACATGACCTTACGTTTGGCGCCTGGGTTTAATGGATCTATCCTCTATCAAGCATGGATCAGACACGTTAAACTTAACTTAAAAAAGATACGTTCTTACGTTCTTCGTGCATGGCCTTACGTTTGGCGCCTGTGTTTAATGGATCTATTCTCTAACAACATGGATCAGACACGTTAAACGTAACTTAAAAGATACGTTCTTACTTTATTCGTGGCAGGATTTCATGTAGATGTCTGAAGACCCATAGGTCCATTAAATGTATTGGTGATTTAAAGGTTCGACCTTCGTTGTTATTCGTTGGCAGGATTTCATGC
>JAGTTF010000873.1:11271-23881 GCA_019095985.1 Streblospio benedicti | reverse complement strand
AACATTAAAATCATCCAAATCGGTCCAGTGAGACATATCTTATGATAAAATTTGTGTTTCGTACATCATTTATGGCAGCCATCTTGAAAAATGGCGGCCATCTTGAATTTGGGGTGGCTAGCGTTATATATTGACAGTGACCCCAAGGAGTATTTGTGCCAAATTTGGTGCTTGTTTCCGGAAATGAACTATTGTCACAGTTATCTGCTGCACTATCAATGTGTACAAGCCAGCACACAAAATATGTGCTTATCATTTGGCTAATATTATTTTTTTTTACAATAGCACAGATGGATTGATTCTCAAAAGGATGCAGCAGCTTTGTTGTTTTAGGGGCGACCATCATTAATTGCTGTTGTGGGCGGTCATTTGGTGGGGAAGGGTGGCGCCCAATTTTCTTTTTATCACAGAAGGGATGACGTTAAATTTTAATTCAAAAGTGAAAGGGAGGGCACTCAAATTGAAGAGGTAATATTTGTTGCACTTTTTGTCGCAATTGATGCATTCCTGCAATATGTATGCTTTTGTATTTAACTGTATTATAATGTTAACTAGTAAAATAGATTCCCTAAATATGTATCCATTGACCATTGGCAGTGAATGATTCACTGCAATACATTTTAAACAGTTTTCAGGGAATCTGTCCAATATCAAACTTTATAATACGAAAGTATGTCATTGTTCATGTTTATCAGGGTGTATGAATGTGTGTGTGTGTGTGTGCCTTTGTGTGTGTTGTGGGGGTGGTGCTCAGTTTCTTAATGTTCATACGGGGAGGGCATTCAATTTCAACGTAGAGAGATTTAGGGAGGGCTTTCAATTTTGTTATCTCGTCCATACCAAATGACCGTTCCCCCTGTACAATTAATCATAATCGATCCCTTTATTGCAGTAGACTCCTGATTTCAGAATAGTATTTGTTTTGTAATTCTTCCAGGAAATTCACCTATAGGATCTTCTTAATGTGAAACCAATGATCCCACATTATTTTTAATGCTAAGCTTTACATAAATCATGAGCAGAATTGCTCAGCATACTTCAAAGGCATGGCTCATCCGAAGACTCATCAAACATTTACTCTGTCTCGTCTGCAGCGTTTCCGGCACCGATGTTTTTCGGCTACGTGATCGACAAGGCGTGTCTCGTGACGCAGACGTCATGCACCCGCCAAGGCGCCTGTCTGCTGTATGAAGCAGACACCTTCCGGTACTCTACCTTACAATGCAGTACCTCACTATACAGTACCCAATGCTCCTAATCATAAGTACCTAACAATGCATTACTTAATAATGAAGTAACGAACACTAATTTCAGTTTTTATACACTCTTCCGCAGCTTCTTACAAACACTAGAACTAGACATTCATGTACATTACCACATCAACAGGTATCTGCTACATGGCATGGCGGTGCTCCTCAAAGCGTGTGCTCTCGTCGTCTTCGTCTCTGCCTTCCTCTGGAGCCGCAACCGTGACCGCCGCCTCACTGCCCAGAAGTGCCTGGATGAAGGCAAAGAGATGATGGTGCGGGAGGTCAACGCCCGGGCGGCACCTGCGGGGGCAAGAGTGGGGGGCGGCAACTAGGAGGTGATTGTAGTACAGTTCAATCTCTTTTTATCTGGACTCGGTGGGATTTTTCACGATTGTCTGGAAGGATGAAGAGGTCCAAGATAGTAAAATCAAAGTCCTCGCTGCAAAGAACAGTTGACTTCGTTGATAGCTTGTAGTAGTCAGTTACTTTGTTGTAGATGTTATTGTGGTTGAGCTGGATAGGTTGATACCGGGAGTGGGGTACTGGTTTCATAGAGTGAAATGTGTGTTGAATATTCATTTGTTCAAAGTTCTGTTAATCATCTTGAGTTATACTTGTACTTTTGAACTATATTTTTTTTTAGCTACCTGAAGCTTTCGGACATCTTCACATGGTCTTTTTCACACAGTGCACTAGTCATCACGAGATCGTGGTGCGATGACCTTGGCCCCAGGATGTTGTGATATATGGCAGGAAGTTCGTGCGCCCCCACATTTTTGTTCAAGTCTGGTCTGAGGCTCCGGATATTAACAACCTTGCGCACTTTTCTTTCAAAGGTGTTACTGTCTCTATCCAAAATTTTCACATTGTCCATCGTGATGTGGTGGTGTTGTCTGCCAGGTTGATGTAAGTGTAGATATACATGAGATGAGGTAGAGTGAAATGTGTGAAACTATGGTGAAGTTGGCGACAAAGTGGCAGGCCAGGAACTATCGGATGGAGATGGATGGATAGAAACTGATTATCTTTCAACAGGCGATCACAATTGATAATGGACGGCTTTTGTGAACAGTTCTGTTTGGAAAAAATGCAATTGACACTCCATTGTTAGACACGCATATAAGAAAATAAAACATTTTGTGACAGTCACAGGGTAATATATAGATATTGTTATATAGTTGATTGGTAGAAATATACTTGCTAAAAAGACGTGAGAGAAAGAGAATTTTGAAAATGTTATATAATTGATATTGAAAGATATATTAGATGTTATATTGAATATACTGGACTTGATAACTATAATTAGAATAAACTAGAGACTGACAGGTTACGATGGGAGTGTGCTGCTGAATATGATGGAATGATTTAGCGTAGTCAAAAGTATGAAGGTGCCTAAATAGAAATGTAGATACATTTACTAAAGTTAGAATCTTTGTGCCGCTTGGATGAAGAGTGCACACATTGATACCAATCGGTGTCACTGTGGTGGGGAAGGTATAGAGCTTTGATGTAGTGGTGACTGGGTCAGGCCATGCAATGCCGGGAGGGACGGAGCAAAATATAGGCTCACTCAATTCGGGAAAGAACATCATATACGATTGGAAAGCTTAAAATCTCAGCTATCCAGCCATGTATGATGGCATTGCATAATGAATAGCTTTTTATTACAAAAATGTGTTTGAAAAACACCCCTTCGAATTCGTTCAGTGCGAATTCTGTGTCATTCAACGGAGCATGATTTTTCTTGAGTGTTTGGGACCCCATATACACGTTGTGTTTGATGATATATGCAATGTGTAACATACAATTAAAAAGGTCAGATTGTCCTCTTTACAGTGATGCATATAGAATATTTCTAACACTTATTAATATAGGGAAATCGTTAATTTTACAAATGTGTCTTACAGCCACTCGTCATTTCAAAATCAATGAAAAAATACTCTCTAATTTTTAGCTTACGTTTAATCCAAGACACTGAGATCTTCCATTTGGGCAATTTATTATATACCAGACAAATGCATATTTTCAGCTCTGCAACAGTGCCTAATATGTATCTATGTGTACCAATCTGAAGATTTTACAGACTCATCAATGGATCCCTTTCAACCACTCAAATTCTAAGCAAATGGTGACGTAAACCTCATTGAATAGAACTGAAACTTTATTTTCATTGCATAAGGACCACAAATATAAGAAACTAGTTATCACATACCATTGGACTGATTACAATCTCACCTTTACAACAGCGCATGATATCATTGGATAATATGTGAGAAAAATAAATGTAAAAAAATGTTCTTTCTAGTGTGAGCAAAGCTAGAGTAGGTCAGCCCGAGTGGATGGATTGAAGAATCCACCATAATAAAATTAAGTCAATTAAACTCTTAAGAAACATGGCTTGGGCCTATGTGTCATACTCAGCCCACTGCAAAAATTCCACATCTCCATCACCAGTGGTAATTGGGATTAATAATGTAATGTAAATGTGATGGTTTTTAGTCCTGATCAGCATTCCTGATCCGCGGATCCGCACATTGAATAGGGTACCAGATGTGGCTGGACGTGTGGGGGTCTGGGTGACTTCGAGTGCCATACAACCTTCAACATCTAGAACATGCGTAGCAGAATTGGACATAAGGACTGTTAAGGCAGTAGATATAGGTCTACCAAGTTTGAATATCAGGAAGACCTGCTCAAAATCAGGTAGCCCGGCATTTAGATGACTGCCATGAAAGGGAGGTGGATAGTTTGATAAAAAAAAAACATTTACACTGACAGTAAATACTGACAAAATTCTCTGTGTTAGTTCAAATAAGCATAACGATTCAAATCATTGTTAGAAAAGTGTATTTTTTTGAAATTTCTACATGATGCACCTTCCCAAACCAGGTAGACCATAAGTCTATCTACTGGCAAATGTTGGTAGACCAGCTAGTTTTTTTAGTTAGACCAGGGCTATAGGTCTTCCACTTATGTTTAACTCTGGGTGTAATAGTGGTGTGTACCAGGGGCACAGCAGTGGCCGATTCACAGCCTCAGATGTTTTCTTTGTGACTGACTGCCCTGCAATGTTGCTGGTAATCGGTCAATGCAACATGTACACTGGTGAATCGATCCAGCGTACGCATTTCAGGGAGGTACCGACCACAGTGGCCTTGTTCACCACATCACCAGCACCATGCCTCTTGTTGAGTAGTGGAAGGTGTTCCATAATTACAGTTCTGTACCTGTAAAGATTCACTTCTGAAAGGATAGTCTTGTTCCCAGTGTTCTGGAACCCCAAGATCCAGTGCTGCGGAATGGGCTGTACTGTTCCAGAACGAGTATGGCTGTCCCGGAGCTCAACAGCTCCAGAATGTTACAGAGCTCAGAGCCTCGAGAGTTGATGTACCTGGTCCGGAGCTCCAGGGATACAGAGGAGTGACTCCTATCTTTGTTCCGAAACATGGAAGTCCCTGAAGGCTGGTACAGCATGTTGTTCAGAAAGTCTGGTACTCCAGGATCAGCTGAGTGAATTGTACTGGTCCTGAGCATGAAAGCTCTCGAAGGTGACAATCCAAAATTGCTGTGGAGGCCAGTGGCTCTGAAAGATGAAGTTTGAACAGGGTTCTGGGAATCTGCAGCTCTGGAGTCAGCATGTTGAAGTGCACTGTTTGTGAGATTTGAAGCTCCGGAATCTAACAAATGTAGCAGTCCCAAGACATCCCGGAGGCCAGCCGTTTCAGAAGGTGCTGTTGCCAGCACACTACTACCGGAGGTCTGGTTTTAGTGCCGTACCCTGACAGATGAGGAAGGTACACTTAAGTTGCAAGCCCCATCCATGTCAGACAGGTCCACAAGAGTAGCTCGATGTATGTCAGGTTACGAGAAATAGTTATCGGTTCATGACGATCCAGCAAGTTAGCCAGAGGTAGCCTAGGGGGGTTACTCCAGCACTTGCAGGGGTCTTAATCCCTTACTGCTTGCTGAGTGGTCCATCAAAACGTTTGTCCATGGCAAGGTTTAGTGGGTCCAGTCAAAACCTACCGTGCTCGGTGTAATATGGATAAGGCGATCCCTTAGGGCAGTACGTCTACCTTGAGGGAAAGACGATGGAGTCAGAGCACTCAGGCTTGGTGGGACTGGCGAGGACCTGTCCGAGCTCACTGTTACACGAGTATGGTGGCCTTGTCTCTCACCCTGTGGTGAGCACAATATCATCAGTTAGAGTAGAGAGGAGTCAGCTAACGTTCAGGGTTGAGACACTCTCAATGCTTTATCCCCATTATTAATATGTACCTGAGACTATGGGGTCTCCACCAATGAGTCTTCCAGGCACCAGATTGATGGCTCCCAGGTGGAAATCGCACTGGTGCTGGTGGTGATGGCTTGCAGAACACGGCACAAGGCGAATTGTGTCCTCCCAAGAGTAACACACCCATAGACAGGAGTGCACAAGGCCATATTCACCTTAATATGATGTGAGATCAATAATAGTGTTGCTGGTTCCTACTTGTTGTTGCTTCAACCACTTATACTGTTCTGTGGGCTGTTCCCCGCTTCATGGACTTGTTTATGCGTACAGGATATACTCATCTTCGTAATGGACATAAATGACGTAACAAATGTAGCAGAATCCGAGCATGAGACGTACCTAGCTTAAGCCCCGGTCAATTAAGAGTTTAATTGACCTAATTTTATTGGGGTGGATTCTACAATCCACCCATCCGTGCTGACCTACTCTAGCTTTGCTCACACTAGAAAGAACATTTTTATGTTTATTTTTCTTATGTAAAGCTACTTATTATGCAATGATATCATACACTGTTGTAAAGGTGAGATTGTAATCAGTGCAATGGTATGTGATAACTAGTTTCTTATTTTAGTGGCCCTTATACAATGTAGATAACGTTTCAGTTCTATACAATGAGGTTTAGGTCAAAATTTGCTAGAATTTGATTGGTTGAAAGGGATCCATTGATGAGTCTGTAAAATCTTCAGATGGTACACGTAAATACATACTAGGCACCGTTGCAGAGCTTACAGAATAGGCATTTGTCTGGTATATAATACATTGTCAAAATGGAAGATCTATGTGTCTGGGGTTAAATGTAATCTAAAAATTAGAGAGTATTTTTTCATTGTTTTTGAAATGACGAGTGCCTGTAAGACACATTTGTATAATTAACCCTAATCAGTACATTAGGGGTCTGTTTGGACCCCTGGGGTATACTTTTTGTAATATATCTTTATGCGCTTGGTATTCTTTTTTCCTTTTAGTAGTTGTCACCCCTTATCTTGTCTCTATCAGTACCGAAGATTATTTGATTTATTTAAATATTAGGACATACATAAAAAATATTTGCTTGGGGTCTGCATGGACCCCACACCCGCTGAGAACAGAAAATGCAGGATGCCCTGGAATTTTTTTGATTGAAGGCCTTTAATGAAGTTGTCAGCTCATATCTTCCCATTATCAAGAATGAAAATTATTTTCTTTGGTTATACATAAGGACAAATACAAAAGCAATTTCATTGGGGTCCACATGGACCCCAGACACGATGAGTACAGAGAACACAGAGTTGTTCGATAATTTGACCTATTAAAATATGTATATGATAAAAGCATAACTCTTTATTTGTTATTTTTATCTGACACAGTCATAATTAACTTATGAATGTATTTGTATCACAGAAAGATCATGAATTGAAAAGAAAATCACATCAAATGATTGGGGTCCACATGGACCCCTATTGTACTGATTAAGGTGTTTTGGTTAATGTACTGATGAGGGTTAACGATTTTCCTATATCAATAAGAGTTAGAAATATTCTATATGCATCACTGTAAAGAGGACAATCTATCAATCTATCCTTTTAAATGGTATATTACATATTGCATATATCATCAAACACATCTTGTATATAGAGTCCCAAACACTCAAGAAAAAATCATGCGCTGTTGAATGACGCAGAAATCTCCCCGAACGAAGTTAAAGTGGTGTTTTTCAAACACATTTTTGTAACAAAAAGCTACTCAAATCAATACATTGACATTTGGTTATTATGTTGTTTGAAAGGCTGATTTTTTCTTGAACTCTACAATTTGATATATGTATAAATAGTTAATAATCTGAGGAAAGTTACTTGAGGTCCTTAGAGAATCTTGGGGGAGGAAAAGACGTGAGGTCCGAACTCCATCCACATGTCCTAGCAGAATGTCTGCATGACATACTAGCTGAATGTGCACTAAATGTGTTGGTGCAACAAAGAGGTTAAGAAAGACAAGGAAAAGCGAAGTGGAAAACATCCGTGGGATCCTAGACTCACTGTACTTCCTCAGTCATCCAAGGACCTTCATCATCAGCTGAAACATGCAGATGAAGAACAACATCCTGAGATCAAGAAGAAGCTAAGAAAAGCCAAGCAGAGATTAAGATCATCCCAAAGACAACTAGCGGCTGAGAACAGAAGAAGGGAGTATGAGGAGATAACAGCAGCACACATCTTTGACAAAGACCTCTTCTATAAGCTAGTCAACAAACACATATGTACACAGCCTACTGCAAAGCCCCTCATCAACTTCAGTGTCCCAGCACCCACTCAGATTGAAGGCTGGGCAAACTACTTTGAGAAGCTAGCCACCCCAGCTGACATGCCACACTACAATAGCGAATATCTCGAGTCTGCAAAACTCAAACTCAACCTCATGATGCTACAGCATGAGAAAGAAACTATGGAGATCACAGAATCCACTGTAGAAAAACATGTGAAGAAGCTGAAGAAAGGCAAGGCAGCTGACCTTTACGGACTCACAGCTGAGCACCTCCAATATGCCTCTCCCTCCATCATACAGCCTATCACTAAGCTTGTCAACGATGCCTTCAATCGACAGGAAACACCCTCCATATTGAAGCCTGGAGTGGTCACTCCAGTAAATAAAAAAGGGAAGCCATTGCATGACCCAGATGGCCACAGGAGGATAACAGTAACACCCCTGCTTGGAAAAGTTGTAGAAAAGGAACAGCTTAGCCAAACCAAGACAAACTTGGCACAAAAGCATAGCAAACTCCAATTCGGCTTCACAGATGGATGCTCATCCACCACATGTGCATTCGTAATAACAGAAGCTATAGCTGAAGCTGCTGATACTAGGAGCCCCCTCCACATCGTCTTCCTTGATGCCAAGAAGGCGTTTGATGTTGTCTGCCATCCTGCCCTCCTAACTACACTCCATCAGCAAGGTCTCCAAGGACCCTCTTGGGGCCTATATGTAGACATGTATACGAAGGTTACCTCGAAAGTCAAGCATGAAGGGCAGCTGTCAAGAGAAGTAGTGGAAAGGCAAGGCATCCGCCAGGGAGCTGACACATCCACAGAGGCATTCAAATCCAGATGTGATGGGATGATTGACCTGATCAGTGCTCAGCCAGATGCCCTCCATATTGGTACTATACCAGCTGGTGCTCCAACCTGTGCAGATGACACTTGCATCATGTCCACCAGTATGTTTGGTACCCAGGCACTCATCAATATTGCTGAATATGACTCGAGGTGCAATAGGTATGAATTCAGCTCAACAAAGACAAGGGTCATGCACTACCAATGTAAGAATGTTGAACCACTGAACATCAACAACAATGAAATAGCAGAAACTAGATCGGAAACACACCTAGGCCTGCAGCGTACCTCGGATGGAAAAAACATGGAGACAGTGCAGGAAAGGGTAAAGACTGGCCGACGAGCTGCATACCGTCTCATGGGGGTTGGCCTCCATGGCCTGAATGGCATAGGCCCGGCGGTGGGCAGGGCCATAATGGACGTCTATGTGGTACCATCTATGATACATGGACTTGAAGCCCTCAACCTCGCTGAATCTGAATATCAAGTAATGGAAGCTGCATACAGGAAGCTACTACGCCAGATCCAACACCTGCCAGATTCCACAGCAAAGGAAGCAATATACCTGTTAGTTGGTGCACTGCCAATCGAGGCAATCATTCATAAAAAAGATATTGACTTTCTTCTGCAGCATGCTGAGAAGGGGTGATTCAATTGAAAAGGCCATCATAACCCGGCAGCTTGCCATGAAAGATATGAACTCAAAAAGCTGGATTACCCAGGTACACCTACTGCTGCACAAATATAATCTGCCAACAGCCCACAGCCTGCTAAACAGGACCCCAAAGAAACACAGGTGGAAGAATGTTGTGAAGAGTGCTGTAGAAGGCCACTGGTGGAAAATGCTCAAACAGGAAGCCAGTGTGAAACCAAGTCTGAAATATCTTGAGCTTGAAAGCTGCAGAATCAACCATGGCCACCCAGTCTGGGAGTGTGGTACCAATCCATCACACACCAAAATGGCCACCATCCAAGCACTGCTGCTAACTCAAAGGTACCCCCTGTCAGCCTACTCACACTCTGGCAAGAAGAAAAGATCCATCTGTCCACTGTGTCATGAAGCTCCAGAAACCACAGAGCACTTCCTGGTAGCATGTCCAGCACTCTCATGCGCCAGGGCGACTTACATAAAGAGAATCATGAACTTCTTTCCACATCTCACCGATCCAGAAAGACTAGCTCACCTCATTCTGCAACCACCAAGATTCCTCATGATCCATATGAGGAAACTATGCTATGCTCTGCATAATGAGAGGAGCTACCTCCTAAAGGACTAGATGAACAAAGATGATAAGTGATGAATATAAAATGAAGGACAAGGGACTCTGTATTGTGTATTGTGTATATGTATTGTATATACGTATTGTGTAATTATTGTGTAATTATTGTGTAATTATTGTATATATACTCTTTCACCTTGTACCTACATAACAACAACAACAACAACAACAACAACAACAACAACAACAACAACAACAACAACAACAACAACAACAACAACAACAACAACAACAACAGCCTAATAAATGTTCTAGTTCATAGAAGTATCTCGTTTTCTGACAACAACACTCATCATAAGACACGCAACATGGTGGCAGCGAAAAGGTAAACCTATACCAATCCATCCTACCGCACACTTGTATGTGACACCGCTAAGAAACAATCAGAAAACAAGTCTAGATCTATTGAACAGACGTACTAAAACATGGCAGATGAAAATGAAAATGATGCTGCCAATGCTCAAGCTGTCGTCAATGCCCAAGCCCCGGCCCCTCCCGCTAGGAATGAGGCAATATTAGCGATTAGGAAGAATGCCAGGCCCCCTCCACCACTAATCTTAGGTGACAACAAGATAGAAAGCTGGAAGGTATTCAAGGCAAGATGGCATAACTATGGCTTACTGGCATCTCTTAGTGAAGTCCCGAATGAGCTACAAGTGGCACAACTCCACAACTGTTTAGGGGATGACGCATTGAAAGCCATGGCAAGATTTGAATTCCAAAACACAGAAGATAGCAGAACAGTAGGAGAGATAATGGAGGCATTTGAGATATTCGTAGTCGGACAAGTGAATGAAACCCTGGAGAGGTAAAAGTTTGGAAGGCGGACTCAAATGGAAGCTGAACCATTTAACAAGTACTTGGCAGATCTCAGAAGGCTGAGGAAAACCTGTGGATATTGCAACACATGCGAACCGTCCATCTTAAGAGATCGCATCATCCATGGCATCAGAAGTGACGATATTCGAGAGGATTTGCTCAAAGAGGCCAAGCTCACTTTGCCCCAATGCATTGCCATATGCACCGCTGGGGAGGCAGCATTTGAGCACAAGTCGTCCATCGCCTCAGAAAGAATAAACAAAATTTACAAAGATCTAAAAAGACAAGATCTGGAACCTGCAAATACTGTGCAAATGAACATGTTTTTATAAAGGAAAAATGCCCAGCATGGGGAAAAAGATGTACCCGATGCAGAGGAAGAAATCACTTGGAGGTGGTATGCAAGAAACTCCCTAAAGAAGGACAGGAAAAGAAGAAAGGACAGGGAAAGAAGAAAGAAAAATCAATAAGATAGAAGTGGAGCAAGACTCCGAGTCCTCTCATTCAGACTGGATCTATGCCATTGAGAATGGAGATCAAGCAAGTAGGGACGTCAAGTGCAAAATGCTGGTTGATGGGAAAGAGGTAGTATTCCAGCTGGACACCGGCGCCACATGCAACATCATACCCTCTCAGTACGCAAAGAATTTACAACCGTACAAGGGCACACTTAGAATGTGGAACAGCACAGCCTCCCAGTCACTAGAAAAGAGCAGAATTTCAATCAAGAACCCTAAGTCAAAAAATAAATACAATGTAGAGTTTCTTGTGTGTGGATTCTATTGGGATTGTCAGCCGGCACGCAGATGGGATTGATCAAGATAGAAGAAGAAATATTTCACAGGGTGGCAACAATACACACAGATGAGTTTCCTGAGGTCTTTGAGGGAACATTGGGCACTCTAAGTGGCCTTCAATCTCTAAAGGTAAACCCTGAGGCTAGACCTGTCGTCATGGCAACAAGAAGAGTCAGCGTCCACATGAGGCCAAAGCTAGAAAGAAAACTCAAACACCTCGAGGAGATGGGAGTGATTGAAAAGATAACTGAACCTACCCCGTGGCTGAACCAACTAGTGATGTCCCCAAAGAAAGATGGAGTGTGTATTGACCCACTGGAGCTGAGCAAGGCACTACAAAGAGAGCATTACACAATGCCCATTCTGGAGGAAGTTCTACATGAGCTGCGAGAAGCCCGTGTGTTCACCAAAGCTGATATGTCATCAGGATACTGGCACGTCGTATTGGATGAAGTGAGCAGCAAACTAACAGCATTCCAAACACCATTTTGAAGATACATATGGCGTCACCTCCCATTTGGTCCATCCGCCTTGGCAGATATTTTCCAGAAAAAGGTAATTATGCATCGCTGATGATGTGATAATACACGGCAAAACAAAAGCTGAGCATGATGAAAATCTCAGAGGCTTCCTTATAAGATGCACCAAGAAGGGCATCAAACTTAACAAGAAGAAGCTGGAGACAGGATTTCCAAAATAGTCTTCATGGGTCATGTCATCTCCGAAAATGGTCTAGAGGCAGATCCAGCAAAAATAGATGCTATCAACAAGATGGACAGACCCACAGACATACCGGGGCTGAGAAGAATACTGGGTATGGTCAACTATCTAGCCAAATTTGTGCCAAATTTAGCAACCACCCTACAGCCACTGCACAACCTTCTAAAAAAAGATGTGCCCTTCAACTGGTGTCATGATAACTGCCATGATAACATTTTATGTGAAATATATGGGTTGGGGTTGCCATGCCCGTTGTCTCTGTGGGACTATCTAAGCAATTTTACATTTATCATAACTTATGATCCACCATGAGTGTATCAGTAGATGCATACAGAGCTGCAATAGGGGTTTGGTCAATATTTAC
>JAGTTF010000873.1:0-11171 GCA_019095985.1 Streblospio benedicti | reverse complement strand
GGGCCTATTCCGAGGAATAGGTCGACAACCCCTACTGCTGCTGCCCATCCAGCCTCTAAGAGAGAACTGCCGCTATTCGGCTCAGAATCAGTACAAGAGTACTGTTCCCTAATCCTACAGTGGCCATAGTAAGTATAACAACAAGAGCTTAACAAGGTGTGTGTAGCCAAGGAGAACTAACCTAGTCCAGTGCAACTTATAAAAAGGGACTTTTGATACTTTGCGACCATGCTACAATGAGTCGCGCACTGGATGCCTACTTTTCTTGGGTTTTGCTACAACACAATAATTACACAATAATTACACAATACGTATATACAATACATATACACAATACGCAATACAGAGTCCCTTGTCCTTCATTTTATATTCATCACTTATCGTCTTTGTTCATCTAGTCCTTTAGGAGGTAGCCCCTCTCATTATGCAGAGGATAGCATAGTTTCCTCATATGGATCATGAGGAATATTGGTGGTTGCAGAATGAGGTGAGCTAGTCTTTCTGGATCGGTGAGATGTGGAAAGAAGTTCATGATTCTCTTTATGTAAGTCGCCCTGGTGCATGAGAGTGCTGGACATGCTACCAGGAAGTGTTCTGTGGTTTCTGGAGCTTTATGACACAGTGGACAGACGGATCTTTTCTTCTTGCCAGAGTGTGAGTAGTCTGACAGGGGGTACCTTTGAGTCAGCAGCAGTGCTTGGATGGTGGCCATTTGTGTGATGGATTGGTACCACACTACCAGACTGGGTGGCCATGGTTGATTCTGCAGCTCTCAAGCTCAAGATCTTTCAGACTTGGTTTCACACTGGCTTCCTGTTTGAGCATTTTCCACCAGTGGCCTTCTACAGCACTCTTCACAACATTCTTCCACCTGTGTTTCTTTGGGGTCCTGTTTAGCAGGCTGTGGGCTGTTGGCAGATTATATTTGTGCAGCAGTAGGTGTACCTGGGTAATCCAGCTTTTTGAGTTCATATCTTTCATGGCAAGCTGCCGGGTTATGATGGCCTTTTCAATTGAATCACCCCTTCTCAGCATGCTGAAGAAGAAAGTCAATATCTTTTTATGAATGATTGCCTCGATTGGCAGTGCACCAACTAGCAGGTATATTGCTTCCTTTGCTGTGGAATCTGGCAGGTGTTGGATCTGGCGTAGTAGCTTCCATTACTTGATATTCAGATTCAGCGAGGTTGAGGGCATGTATCATAGATGGTACCACATTGACGTCCATTATGGCCCTGCCCACCACTGGGCCTATGCCATTCAGGCCATGGAGGCCAACCCCCATCAGACGGTATGCAGCTCGTCGGCCATTCTTTACCCTTTCCTGCACCGTCTCCATGTTTTTTCCATCCGAGGTACACTGCAGGCCTATGTGTGTTTCCGATCTAGTTTCTGCTATTTCATTGTTGTTGATGTTCAGTGGTTCAACATTCTTACATTGGTAGTGCATGTCCCTTGTCTTTGTTGAGCTGAATTCATACCTATTGCACCTCGAGTCATATTCAGCAATATTGATGAGTGCCTGGGTACCAAACATACTGGTGGACATGATGCAAGTGTCATCTGCACAGGTTGGAGCACCAGCTGGTATAGTACCAATATGGAGGGCATCTGGCTGAGCACTGATCAGGTCAATCATCCCATCACATCTGGATTTGAATGCCTCTGTGGATGTGTCAGCTCCCTGGCAGATGCCTTGCCTTTCGACTACTTCTCTTGACAGCTGCCCTTCATGCCTGACACTCGAGGTAACCTTCGTATACATGTCTACATATAGGCCCCAAGAGGGTCCTTGGAGACCTTGCTGATGGCGTGTAGTTAGGAGGGCAGGATGGCGGACAACATCAAACGCCTTCTTGGCATCAAGGAAGACGATGTGGAGGGGGCTCCTAGTATCAGCAGCTTCAGCTATAGCTTCTGTTATTACGAATGCACATGTGGTGGATGAGCATCCATCTTTGAAGCCGAATTGGAGTTTGCTATGCTTTTGTGCCAAGTTTGTCTTGGTTTGGCTAAGCTAAGCTGTTCCTTTTCTACAACATTTTCAAGCAGGGGTGTTACTGTTATCCTCCTGTGGCCATCTGGGTCATGCAGTGGCTTCCCTTTTTATTTACTGGAGTGACCACTCCAGGCTTCAATATGGAGGGTGTTTCCTGTCGATTGAAGGCATCATTGACAAGCTTAGTGATAGGCTGTATGATGGAGGGAGAGGCATATTGGAGGTGCTCAGCTAAGAGTCTGTAAAGGTCAGCTGCCTTGACTTTCTTCAGCTTCTTCACATGTTTTTCTACAGTGGATTCTGTGATCTCCATAGTTTCATTCTTATGCTGTAGCATCATGAGGTTGAGTTTGAGCTTTGCAGACTTGAGATATTCGCTATTGTAGTATGGCATGTCAGCTGGGGTGGCTAGCCTCTCAAAGTAGTTTGCCCAGCCTTCAATCTGCTGAGTGGGTGCTGCGACACTGAAGTTGATGAGGGGCTTTGCAGTAGGCTGTGTACATATGTGTTTGTTGACTAGCTTATAGAAGAGGTCTTTGTCAAAGATGTGTGCTGCTGTTATCTCCTCATACTCCCTTCAGTTCTCAGCTGCTAGTTGTCTTTGGGATGAACTTAATCTCTGCTTGGCTTTTCTTAGCTTCTTCTTGATCTCAGGATGTTGTTCTTCATCTACATGTTTCAGCTGATGATGAAGGTCCTTGGATGACTGAGGAAGTACAGTGAGTCTAGGATCCCACGGATGTTTTCCACTTCGCTTTTTCCTTGTCTTTCTTAACCTCTTTGTTGCACAACACTTTAGTGCACATTCAGCTAGTATGTCATGCAGACATTCTGCTAGGACATGTGGATGGAGTTCGGACCCCCCAGATTCTCTAAGGACCTCACGTCTTTCCTCAGTTAGCTTCTTGTAGAGTTCAAGATCAGCCTTGTCCCATCTGGGGCCGCATTCTGCGATAGTGACCGCAACGTTAAGTTTCGTGTCTAAAGTGAGTAATAGTTGTCATTAACTCTAAACTCTATTTACTGAGGTTATTAACTATTTATACATATATAGAAAACAAATCTCGTAGAATTATTGAAGTAAAATTTCTAATGAAAAAATGAGCTAACTTTCAAAGAACATAATAACCAAATGTCAATGTATTGATTAAGATTGAGTTAATATCTTATTTTACTTTATTTCATTATCAGCATTTTGATTATTCAAATATATTACTTTAATAATACCTATTAATTAAATAATTGTAACTAATAGTTACAATAGTTGTGTACATAGGTATTAAATACATATGATTGTCATAAAGGGTAAAATAAAAAAGGGCAACATTTAGTGAGCTTCCCTCTTAAGTTACATGGATCACACTCTCTAGCAGTGGTCTGGATTTTCATGATATAGGCTCACTCGATTCGGGAAAGAAAATCATATACCATTGGAAAGCTTACAATCTCAGCTTTCCAACCATGTATGATGGCATTGCGTAATGAGTAGCTTTTTGTTACAAAAATGTGTTTGAAAGACACCACTTTAACTTCGTTCGGGGAGATTTCTGCGTCATTCAACAGCGCATGATTTTTTCTTGAGTGTTTGGGACTCTATATACAAGATGTGTTTGATGATATATGCAATATGTAATATACCATTTAAAAGGATAGATTGATAGATTGTCCTCTTTACAGTGATGCATATAGAATATTTCTAACTCTTATTGATATAGGAAAATCGTTAACCCTCATCAGTACATTAACCAAAACACCTTAATCAGTACAATAGGGGTCCATGTGGACCCCGATCATTTGATGTGATTTTCTTTTCAATTCAAGATCTTTCTGTGATACAAATACATTCATAAGTTAATTATGACTGTGTCAGATAAAAATAACAAATAAAGAGTTATGCTTTTTATCATATACATATTTTAATAGGTCAAATTATCGAACAACTCTGTGTTCTCTGTACTCATCGTGTCTGGGGTCCATGCGCACCCCAATGAAATTGCTTTTGTATTTGTCCTTATGTATAACCAAAGAAAATAATTTTCATTCTTGATAATGAGAAGATATGAGCTGACAACTTCATTAAAGGCCTTCAATCAAAACAAATTCCAGTGCATCCTACATTTTCTGTTCTCAGCGGGTGTGGGTCCATGCGGCCCCCAAGCAAATATTCTTTATGTACGTCCTAATATCTAAATAAATCAAATAATCTTCGGTACTGATAGAGACAAGATAAGGGGTGACAACTACTTAAAAGGAAAAGAATACCAAGCGCATAAAGATATATTACAAAAAGTATACCCCAGGGGTCCAAACAGACCCCTAATGTACTGATTAGGGTTAATTATACAAATGTGTCTTACAGGCACTCGTCATTTCAAAAACAATGAAAAAATACTCTCTAATTTTTAGATTACATTTAACCCCAGACACATAGATCTTCCATTTTGACAATGTATTATATACCAGACAAATGCCTATTCTGTAAGCTCTGCAACGGTGCCTAGTATGTATTTACGTGTACCATCTGAAGATTTTACAGACTCATCAATGGATCCCTTTCAACCAATCAAATTCTAAGCAAATTTTGACCTAAACCTCATTGTATAGAACTGAAACGTTATCTACATTGTATAAGGGCCACTAAAATAAGAAACTAGTTATCACATACCATTGCACTGATTACAATCTCACCTTTACAACAGTGTATGATATCATTGCATAATAAGTAGCTTTACATAAGAAAAATAAACATAAAAATGTTCTTTCTAGTGTGAGCAAAGCTAGAGTAGGTCAGCACGGATGGGTGGATTGTAGAATCCACCCCAATAAAATTAGGTCAATTAAACTCTTAATTGACCGGGGCTTAAGCTAGGTACGTCTCATGCTCGGATTCTGCTACATTTGTTACGTCATTTATGTCCATTACGAAGATGAGTATATCCTGTACGCATAAACAAGTCCATGAAGCGGGAACAGCCCACAGAACAGTATAAGTGGTTGAAGCAACAACAAGTAGGAACCAGCAACACTATTATTGATCTCACATCATATTAAGGTGAATATGGCCTTGTGCACTCCTGTCTATGGGTGTGTTACTCTTGGGAGGACACAATTCGCCTTGTGCCGTGTTCTGCAAGCCATCACCACCAGCACCAGTGCGATTTCCACCTGGGAGCCATCAATCTGGTGCCTGGAAGACTCATTGGTGGAGACCCCATAGTCTCAGGTACATATTAATAATGGGGATAAAGCATTGAGAGTGTCTCAACCCTGAACGTTAGCTGACTCCTCTCTACTCTAACTGATGATATTGTGCTCACCACAGGGTGAGAGACAAGGCCACCATACTCGTGTAACAGTGAGCTCGGACAGGTCCTCGCCAGTCCCACCAAGCCTGAGTGCTCTGACTCCATCGTCTTTCCCTCAAGGTAGACGTACTGCCCAAGGGATCGCCCTATCCATATTACACCGAGCACGGTAGGTTTTGACTGGACCCACTAAACCTTGCCATGGACAAACGTTTTGATGGACCACTCAGCAAGCAGTAAGGGATTAAGACCCCTGCAAGTGCTGGAGTAACCCCCTAGGCTACCTCTGGCTAACTTGCTGGATCGTCATGAACCGATAACTATTTCTCGTAACCTGACATACATCGAGCTACTCTTGTGGACCTGTCTGACATGGATGGGGCTTGCAACTTAAGTGTACCTTCCTCATCTGTCAGGGTACGGCACTAAAACCAGACCTCCGGTAGTAGTGTGCTGGCAACAGCACCTTCTGAAACGGCTGGCCTCCGGGATGTCTTGGGACTGCTACATTTGTTAGATTCCGGAGCTTCAAATCTCACAAACAGTGCACTTCAACATGCTGACTCCAGAGCTGCAGATTCCCAGAACCCTGTTCAAACTTCATCTTTCAGAGCCACTGGCCTCCACAGCAATTTTGGATTGTCACCTTCGAGAGCTTTCATGCTCAGGACCAGTACAATTCACTCAGCTGATCCTGGAGTACCAGACTTTCTGAACAACATGCTGTACCAGCCTTCAGGGACTTCCATGTTTCGGAACAAAGATAGGAGTCACTCCTCTGTATCCCTGGAGCTCCGACCAGGTACATCAACTCTCGAGGCTCTGAGCTCTGTAACATTCTGGAGCTGTTGAGCTCCGGGACAGCCATACTCGTTCTGGAACAGTACAGCCCATTCCGCAGCACTGGATCTTGGGGTTCCAGAACACTGGGAACAAGACTATCCTTTCAGAAGTGAATCTTTACAGGTACAGAACTGTAATTATGGAACACCTTCCACTACTCAACAAGAGGCATGGTGCTGGTGATGTGGTGAACAAGGCCACTGTGGTCGGTACCTCCCTGAAATGCGTACGCTGGATCGATTCACCAGTGTACATGTTGCATTGACCGATTACCAGCAACATTGCAGGGCAGTCAGTCACAAAGAAAACATCTGAGGCTGTGAATCGGCCACTGCTGTGCCCCTGGTACACACCACTATTACACCCAGAGTTAAACATAAGTGGAAGACCTATAGCCCTGGTCTAACTAAAAACTAGCTGGTCTACCAACATTTGCCAGTAGATAGACTTATGGTCTACCTGGTTTGGGAAGGTGCATCATGTAGAAATTTCAAAAAATACACTTTTCTAACAATGATTTGAATCGTTATGCTTATTTGAACTAACACAGAGAATTTTGTCAGTATTTACTGTCAGTGTAAATGTTTTTTTTTTATCAAACTATCCACCTCCCTTTCATGGCAGTCATCTAAATGCCGGGCTACCTGATTTTGAGCAGGTCTTCCTGATATTCAAACTTGGTAGACCTATATCTACTGCCTTAACAGTCCTTATGTCCAATTCTGCTACGCATGTTCTAGATGTTGAAGGTTGTATGGCACTCGAAGTCACCCAGACCCCCACACGTCCAGCCACATCTGGTACCCTATTCAATGTGCGGATCCGCGGATCAGGAATGCTGATCAGGACTAAAAACCATCACATTTACATTACATTATTAATCCCAATTACCACTGGTGATGGAGATGTGGAATTTTTGCAGTGGGCTGAGTATGACACATAGGCCCAAGCCATGTTTCTTAAGAGTTTAATTGACTTAATTTTATTATGGTGGATTCTTCAATCCATCCACTCGGGCTGACCTACTCTAGCTTTGCTCACACTAGAAAGAACATTTTTTTACATTTATTTTTCTCACATATTATCCAATGATATCATGCGCTGTTGTAAAGGTGAGATTGTAATCAGTCCAATGGTATGTGATAACTAGTTTCTTATATTTGTGGTCCTTATGCAATGAAAATAAAGTTTCAGTTCTATTCAATGAGGTTTACGTCACCATTTGCTTAGAATTTGAGTGGTTGAAAGGGATCCATTGATGAGTCTGTAAAATCTTCAGATTGGTACACATAGATACATATTAGGCACTGTTGCAGAGCTGAAAATATGCATTTGTCTGGTATATAATAAATTGCCCAAATGGAAGATCTCAGTGTCTTGGATTAAACGTAAGCTAAAAATTAGAGAGTATTTTTTCATTGATTTTGAAATGACGAGTGGCTGTAAGACACATTTGTAAAATTAACGATTTCCCTATATTAATAAGTGTTAGAAATATTCTATATGCATCACTGTAAAGAGGACAATCTGACCTTTTAATTGTATGTTACACATTGCATATATCATCAAACACAACGTATATGGGGTCCCAAACACTCAAGAAAAATCATGCTCCGTTGAATGACACAGAATTCGCCCCGAACGAATTCGAAGGGGTGTCTGTTTTTCAAACACATTTTTGTAATAAAAAGCTACTCATTATGCAATGCCATCATACATGGCTGGATAGCTGAGATTTTAAGCTTTCCAATCGTATATGATGTTCTTTCCCGAATTGAGTGAGCCTATATTTTGCTCCGTCCCTCCCGGCATTGCATGGCCTGACCCAGTCACCACTACATCAAAGCTCTATACCTTCCCCACCACAGTGACACCGATTGGTATCAATGTGTGCACTCTTCATCCAAGCGGCACAAAGATTCTAACTTTAGTAAATGTATCTACATTTCTATTTAGGCACCTTCATACTTTTGACTACGCTAAATCATTCCATCATATTCAGCAGCACACTCCCATCGTAACCTGTCAGTCTCTAGTTTATTCTAATTATAGTTATCAAGTCCAGTATATTCAATATAACATCTAATATATCTTTCAATATCAATTATATAACATTTTCAAAATTCTCTTTCTCTCACGTCTTTTTAGCAAGTATATTTCTACCAATCAACTATATAACAATATCTATATATTACCCTGTGACTGTCACAAAATGTTTTATTTTCTTATATGCGTGTCTAACAATGGAGTGTCAATTGCATTTTTTCCAAACAGAACTGTTCACAAAGCCGTCCATTATCAATTGTGATCGCCTGTTGAAAGATAATCAGTTTCTATCCATCCATCTCCATCCGATAGTTCCTGGCCTGCCACTTTGTCGCCAACTTCACCATAGTTTCACACATTTCACTCTACCTCATCTCATGTATATCTACACTTACATCAACCTGGCAGACAACACCACCACATCACGATGGACAATGTGAAAATTTTGGATAGAGACAGTAACACCTTTGAAAGAAAAGTGCGCAAGGTTGTTAATATCCGGAGCCTCAGACCAGACTTGAACAAAAATGTGGGGGCGCACGAACTTCCTGCCATATATCACAACATCCTGGGGCCAAGGTCATCGCACCACGATCTCGTGATGACTAGTGCACTGTGTGAAAAAGACCATGTGAAGATGTCCGAAAGCTTCAGGTAGCTTCAAAAATATAGTTCAAAAGTACAAGTATAACTCAAGATGATTAACAGAACTTTGAACAAATGAATATTCAACACACATTTCACTCTATGAAACCAGTACCCCACTCCCGGTATCAACCTATCCAGCTCAACCACAATAACATCTACAACAAAGTAACTGACTACTACAAGCTATCAACGAAGTCAACTGTTCTTTGCAGCGAGGACTTTGATTTTACTATCTTGGACCTCTTCATCCTTCCAGACAATCGTGAAAAATCCCACCGAGTCCAGATAAAAGAGATTGAACTGTACTACAATCACCTCCTAGTTGCCGCCCCCACTCTCACTTGCCCCCGCAGGTGCCGCCCGGGCGTTGACCTCCCGCACCATCATCTCTTTGCCTTCATCCAGGCACTTCTGGGCAGTGAGGCGGCGGTCACGGTTGCGGCTCCAGAGGAAGGCAGAGACGAAGACGACGAGAGCACACGCTTTGAGGAGCACCGCCATGCCATGTAGCAGATACCTGTTGATGTGGTAATGTACATGAATGTCTAGTTCTAGTGTTTGTAAGAAGCTGCGGAAGAGTGTATAAAAACTGAAATTAGTGTTCGTTACTTCATTATTAAGTAATGCATTGTTAGGTACTTATGATTAGGAGCATTGGGTACTGTATAGTGAGGTACTGCATTGTAAGGTAGAGTACCGGAAGGTGTCTGCTTCATACAGCAGACAGGCGCCTTGGCGGGTGCATGACGTCTGCGTCACGAGACACGCCTTGTCGATCACGTAGCCGAAAAACATCGGTGCCGGAAACGCTGCAGACGAGACAGAGTAAATGTTTGATGAGTCTTCGGATGAGCCATGCCTTTGAAGTATGCTGAGCAATTCTGCTCATGATTTATGTAAAGCTTAGCATTAAAAATAATGTGGGATCATTGGTTTCACATTAAGAAGATCCTATAGGTGAATTTCCTGGAAGAATTACAAAACAAATACTATTCTGAAATCAGGAGTCTACTGCAATAAGGGATCGATTATGATTAATTGTACAGGGGGAACGGTCATTTGGTATGGACGAGATAACAAAATTGAAAGCCCTCCCTAAATCTCTCTACGTTGAAATTGAATGCCCTCCCCGTATGAACATTAAGAAACTGAGCACCACCCCCACAACACACACAAAGGCACACACACACACACACATTCATACACCCTGATAAACATGAACAATGACATACTTTCGTATTATAAAGTTTGATATTGGACAGATTCCCTGAAAACTGTTTAAAATGTATTGCAGTGAATCATTCACTGCCAATGGTCAATGGATACATATTTAGGAATCTATTTTACTAGTTAACATTATAATACAGTTAAATACAAAAGCATACATATTGCAGGAATGCATCAATTCGCGACAAAAGTGCAACAAATATTACCTCTTCAATTTGAGTGCCCTCCCTTTCACTTTGAATTAAAATTTAACGTCATCCCTTCTGTGATAAAAGAAAAATTGGGCGCCACCCTTCCCACCAAATGACCGCCCACAACAGCAATTAATGATGGTCGCTCCCTAAAACAACAAAGCTGCTGCATCCTTTTGAGAATCAATCCATCTGTGCTATTGTAAAAATAATATTAGCCAAATGATAAGCACATATTTGTGTGCTGGCTTGTACACATTGATAGTGCAGCAGATAACTGTGACAATAGTTCATTTCCGGAAACAAGCACCAAATTTGGCACAAATACTCCTTGGGGGTCACTGTCAATATATAACGCTAGCCACCCCAAATTCAAGATGGCCGCCATTTTTCAAGATGGCTGCCATAAATGATGTACGAAACACAAATTTTATCATAAGATATCTCTCACTGGACCGATTTGGATGATTTTAATGTTGAGTAATATGTTTTTGAACGTAAGGACGTCAAATCTTTAAGTTTAAAGCTTCTTTGGTGCCTTTTAATATCATTTATAACAAATAATGTGAACAAAAATACAGAAAACATAAGTGTTTTGCAAAGAACGGCAGCAAGTGAAGTAACAAGGCATTATCAATTTATTGTGTGTTTTCAGGACTGCCAACCCCTCATTACCCATTTCTGTACTCAGGATGGCCACAATTAGTGTTTTATGTGTATTCTGTGGTGGAACGGCAAACGGTCTACAAAAATACTGGGTGTAAAAAGAAATCCATAAGCGCAGAACTGATATGTATGTATTTCTGGTGTAATTCAACTAATATTCAAGGCTTTTAACACCAATCACAAGCACACATATCTATGTTGGGATGCAGTTCCTGTGCTTTTACTTCATAAAAATAATTATTAATG
>JAGTTF010000872.1:0-10724 GCA_019095985.1 Streblospio benedicti | reverse complement strand
TAAAGGGTTAAGCATGTTGGTGTAAACATCGACTTGTGTCTCCAATGGGGGATTGCATTCTGCAAATCTTTGCATTATTTCTGTGCATTGAGTGCTGTCATAGTGTTTTCATAATTCTTTTTAGTGGTGCTGTCGAGCGCATTGTATTGCACAAACGCGAAATCAGTGAGGAGGGTGGGTATTACGGCAGCCCTCTGCGGGTCCTCGTTTGTCCACTCTAGATAGTCAAAATGGATTTCTAATAGACGTCGCCATTTTTCAAATGAGCTGTATACCGAGCCGTCAAATTTTGGGAGTGTGACTTGGGGGCTTCTTTTATTGTACGTCCTATCATCTCTTCAAAAGGAGGAGTCGTTATTTAAGCTTTGGTTATTTACTTTAGTCTCCAGGTCCTGAAATTTCTGTTTGGTGGCGTTTAATTCGTCAGCAGTCTGGTCTCGTTCTTGCTGCAGATGGTCAATACTTTGTTGGAGGGCAGCGCTTTCACTCACCAAGCGGTCAGAGAGGGCTTTGTTTTCGTTTTGGAGTTCTGTTTGGAGAGCCGTGAAACTGGCGGTCATATCCCGCATCTGTCTGACTAGGTCGTCCACGGTAGTCATGTTTGGCGGCGGCAGATGTTTGGGGTTAAAGCTGACTGTGGAATCTAATGTGTCCTCGGTGAGTGTATTATCGGGGGATTGGAAGGCGTGTTGCAGGCTCCGTGGGGATGCGAAAGGTGTGAAAAATCCACTATCACTTGCAGATGAACATGTGGGGGAGGGGTGCTGGTGGGAGGTCGGGGCTGGTGGGAGGAGTTGGTTATCAGTGGTCTTGGGGGTGGAAGTCGGTCTATTCATGGGCGGGCGGGAGGAGTGAAAAAGGTTCAAATTAGAACATCTCCACCATTATGTCATGTGCGATTTAGACATGTGCATGGTGAGAAGTAATAACAGCTCTCCCTCTGTTTATATACCACCTACCAGTGTGTGTGGGTGTTGGGAGGCGAAGCGTGAGACTTCCAGCGCGATGCCTATGAGTCTAATCTGACTCAGCACTTTGTAATATTACAAATGCTGTCAACCTCGTGTATTAGATGTCAATACGTATGTCATCATGTACGTTATCACATTGTAAACGTTCATGTTATTGTCATACAGATTCTACAATACAGATATATATATATACATCAAACCAAATTCATAACCATTTTCGCAAGTTTGTAATAGTGCAATCAATTGGATGGACTTTTTATGAACATTCACTACACTGCATTCGTAATCATTTTCAATTGGACATTTGATTCAAATTAGTATGCTTTTGCCTATTACCCTTATTTGAACTTGGGAATGATAACACATGTAAAAAATGAATATAATCATGCTTAAACTACTTTTTATTATGATTATGTACTTTATGTACACCTATTGTATTGATTCTTTATTATTTTAATGCTTTGCCTTGATTTTAATAATTTTCATAGTTGTTAGTAACATTACATTTGATTGTTGGTACATTTTATGTTGGTAGATACATTTTATCTTTCTTTAGAACGTATTGATACACAATAATTATTTAGTATATCTTTCTAAACATTTGATTTTTATCACTTTGTCATTGATTAATTTATTTTTGAAGTCTCCAGAAGAGGGACTCTCTCTCAAATTAGTTAACATCATCAAATCCATTTCTTATTTTCGTTTTTCATTTTGAAATAATATACCTGACAAGGTGCCAATTAAGCTAACTAACCAAGTTTATTTTATCTACCAATTACATAAGCAGCCCGTGTTTACGATCGACGTAAGAGTTTAGTCCTAAAATTAATATAGATCATCGTGTTTTTGCATGTAAACAATGTTACTAAATTGCCATGTGGTTACTTTGTTACTTGTACCAGTATAATTAAATATTGCAACATTTCTATATCAAGGTTAAAGGTACAACATTGTATAAAAAATCTGTTACAATTCAATAAAAAAAATCGGCCTAGATCTGTCGTCCGTGAATGTATTAGATCTAAAAAAAAGTAGATCTAGTCTAATACCAAGTACTGTCAAATTTCAGTATCCAGACTAAGTAGCATCGATGTCAGAGTTTGTGTATGTTTATGTTTAATTCGTTCATGACATGGGATATTATAGAGTTGGCAGTTGGCATTTCATTTGATTGTTAATGCAAGAGACGGATTATATATACCAACAACACATGTACAATAATGTTGCAGTAGTTTGCTGAAAATCAAGAACAAATGGAAATATTCACCCTGTTCACTGCAGTAATACACGAATGGGCTTCACAAGTATTGCACCACATGATAGGATTATGGCCTAGATCTATATAGAGAAGGGATATTTTCTTCAGAGAGCTTTTTGATAGATACGTGCATTATAATTTGGATGAGTGTTGTGCTTGTTACATGGATTCACTGGATGCCAATAAAGTGTATATATGTGTGTTTTTTAAAATGAGAATTTAAAGTGAAAAGATAACTTTCTGTGAAAAATAAATAGTGTTTGCATCAGGATTAATTTTGAATTGTTAGTACTTAGTACAGGGTATTGAATTCATTAATCTCTTGCCAGTTGTACAGTGCAACTTGTAGTTTGGTGAAAAATCATATATGCTGCAATTGAATTTGTAAAAATTGAATTTATAAAAAGAACATTGCAGCTATGCATACTTTCAAATTAAGTAAAAGAGAGGACAATAAAAAAGAGAAACGAAACACGAAAGAAATGCGCGAATTGAGGAGGGATCATGAAAAGGTTGAACTGCTGTTTACCAAGGATATTCAAAATTTATAATAATAGATCCAGAAAGGTTTAGACCAAAGGCCAATTAAAAAACGTCAGGCAAATTTGCATGGCTGGGACTGCCACTGACTTAAACCAGTGAACGAAAGCATAATTTCTATTGTTCAATAATATCCAAACGCACAGGAGATTATACAATGCCATTAATGCCTGAGCAGTCATTGGATGTGATATCTGGACCTAATATAGGGATTAGTTCAATGTTTCTAAAAGCATATAAACACAGCTGTTCCAATCATAGCCCATTTGCCTCTTAACAATATGGCTACACAGTTAAAAGCCAGATATGTTCAATTTTTCTATATAAGTGTGACTGTTGGCACATCTTTACAAGCTATGAAGATGCACAAAAATTCTCATGTGGGTGTGGCATTTTAGCATGGATGATTTCCAATAATTTACAGAATAATTGTCTGAAGGAAAAAAATGTTACAAGCCAAAAATTAGTGGAATAAAGTTGTTGTCCGCACAAAAAGACATCACACATGCTTTTAATTTTTTAAAACGATTAAAATGATATGTTATCTTAAGTAGCACTATTCAGTGTGTCATACATGTACATGATTTTCATTAAGAGAACAGTAATTTGAAAGATTAGGTCATATAAAGTGGCAGAATTGATATAAGCAATTAGGCATTCACTGATTTGCCAACGTGCTGTAATATTTACAATTTTGTTTTGCTTTTACCATGAACTAGTCCATCAAATAAGTCACAATCATATTTTATTTTGTCTAAATGTACACAGCAGCATTGTATGTTGATTTTGAATATTTCTTATAATATTATGATTTTTATGGACTAACCATATTTTGCCAACAAGTAGAAGAGACCATACATTTTGTAATAAAAATACCCCAAATGTTTTTTGATTAGTTATTTTGTTCTACCATATAAATACACATGTATACAAATTTAGTTTTACTCTTTTCCCTAATGATAAACCCTAGATGATTCAAACATATTGTTTGTAACTGTTAAGACCATCAGCTTACTAGAGGCTTCTATGTCGATGATGGTCTAGTATCAACAGCCACTGTAGAAGAGGCAACTACCCTCATTCATGACAGCATAGAGTTGTGCCACAAAGGCGGTTTCAAATTGCACAATTTCATTTCTCCTTCACGCGAGATCATTGACAACATACCCAAACTATACAAAGATGTTACAAAACCAATGATATGATACAGGCAGCAACAGTAGAACTCCACCACTTCTGCGATGCAAGTGAAGTTGGATATGGGCAGTGTTCATATTTGAAGATCATTGACACTAATGAGAAAGTTAGTACATCACTGGTTATGGCCAAATCCAGGGTAGCACCCCTCGAAACTGGTTACCATTCCACGTCTAGAGTTGACAGCAGTTGTGTTGTCTGTGAAGATTGCTGCATTTCTGAATAGTGAGCTTGATTATGAAAATTTGCAGCATGTATTTTGGACTGACAGTAAGGTCGTCTTGGGCTACATCAGCAATGAAGCCAGAATGTTTCATGTATTTGCTGTTAACCAAATTCACATAATTCGCTCATTTTCCCATCCAAGCCAGTGGCATTATGTCAAAACAGGAGAGAACCCAGCGGATTTTACTTCACATGGAATGTCCATCAATGAAATTCTTGTCAACAAATTGTGGTGGCATGGGCCAGAGTTTCTGAAATCCCCAGAAGCTACAATTGCAAATGAGATCAGATTCAAAGTGCAATCCTTTGATCCCGAAGTTAAACGAATCGCTACCATGGCCACCAAGGCAAATCCCATACCAGACAGCCTGTTACTGCAACGACTAGAAACTTTCTCCTCATGGATGAGTGCAAGAAGAGCGATTGCTGTGTGTCTTCGCCTGAAAGAAAAAGCTTCTGAAACACATAAGCAATCAACATGATAACACAACAAAATATGAGCCAGTATATGTTGATGAACTGCAGAATGCTGAAAAAACTAATAATGAAAGAAACACCAAAAGAGCAAAGTTTCCTAAAGAAATCAAGCAATTGAGTCAAGAAAACAACAGCTTGAAGAAAGACAGTTGTTTACTGAAGTTAGATCCCTTCCTGGATGATCAAGGTCTGTTGCGTGTTGGTGGACGCATTAGAAGATCGTCATTGAACCATGGTGTCATCAGTCCTGTGATAATTCATACAAATTGTCACATAGCTCAACTTCTTGTTCAGTGGTACCACAAACTAACTGGACATTCCGAGCAAACTTCACTCTTGGTGAATTGAGAGCAGCGGGGTATTGGATAATAAAGGGTAGATCGCTTGCAAAGTCTGTCATTGACAAGTGTGTCATCTGCAAACAACTGAGAGGAAGATCGCAAAAACAGAGGATGGCTGACCTCCCAGAAGATTGCTTGGAACCGTGCCCACCATTCACCTACAGCGCCGTGGATCTATTTGGACCATTTCTGGTGAAGGAAGAGTAGTGAAAAGAAGCGATGGGGGAGTAATGTTTGTTTGTATGGTCACTGAGCAGTACACATCGAAGTTGCAACTAGTATGTCCACAGATTCCTTCATTAATGTCTATCGAAGATTCATTAGTAGGAGAGGACCTATACGACAGTTACGATGTGACAGAGGAACAAACTTCGTTGGAGCAAGAAATGAGCTAAACGATGAGAAAGTGAAACATAAATTGCGCACAAGTGGTTGTGATTTTGATTACTTTGAATTAAGATGAACTTCCCACACTTAAGTCACATGGGCAGTGTTTTGGGAAAGAATGATTAGATCTGCTTGTGCTGCTTTGTCTTCCATACTCATCTCCCATCCTGGTACTTTTTATGATGATGCATAATGATTGAGGCCGAGGCCATTGTGAATAGCCGCCCACTCACTTTATGTTGACATGAATGACCCTCATAACAGTGACCCGTGAATGAAATGTTATTTTTGCTTCAATACTGCACCATGACAAACAAGGTGTGTGCGACAATGGTATTTATTATGATGTACTTTTTGTAAATAATTATTTTGTACATAGATGACGATTGATTCTCAATTATACAACGTCTAATCCCATATCATATCTATATTTTGTTCATAATCTACATAAGTATATATCATTGTCGATTAAACTAGACAATGACTAGAACGCCTTAGAATAAGGCTAACCATGTTATGCTCGTCAAGAGCGGTCCCAAGAACATGTGGCGCTGTCGTCTGCCGAGGGCGGGACTTGCCACTCACGTGACAGGCACGCCGCATCACTAGCACAAAACTAGCCGCCGCCAGGCGACGACACACTTAGACACATAGAACTCTCCCAGGCTGCTAGCCTGGGCCCAGTCAAGCCTGGGAAGACTCTCCGCATTTGTACCTCATACTATTGTGCTCGGACTAATATCATCGCATGGAATAAAGTTTTAGAAAACGTACTCAAGTGTCTTTGAATATGAGACTATAAGTTCCCCAGAGCCAGAGACTAGATCACCTCAACAAACTCTAGTCTTTTGGACATGGTGGAGCAACCTTAGGGGCAAAATTTGATTTCCCCGCACCTCTCGCTGCCACTAATCTCGACAAGCCATCCCATCCGACGAGCCAGCCACCAGCGGCCACCAGCAGCCACCAGCAGCCGACCCCTGCAGCCTCGGCGCCGACGTGGCCATTCCCACACGAGGCGCGGCCAATTCTTCGCAGATGCAAGACAGTCAGTCACAGACGAGGCCGATTATATGTAAGTTCTGCATTTTCTTTTCTTTTTATGTACCTCAGAGCTCCCAATGATTACAAACCCTCCATAAATGCACGAATTTCGGCCGTAGAATTGATATTGCGAATGCACGTGAAATATCGCCTATGTGACTGCATTGAATACCGTATCTCCCCGCATGTAGGCGACATTACTCCTAAGTACACAGCGAGGTGTAAATTTATAATAATGGATACTATCATAGGAAGAGAGATGTAAAAAAAAAAAAAAAAAAGAAAATTTTTACACATGGAAAGAGAGAAAATTGATTTAAAACATTTACATAGTCACACTGATCATAGAAAACCAGCACCGCTCGAGCGTATGTTTCAGGTCTGTCTAGATTATAAATTTATTGCAAGGTTAATTACAGTAGATAACATTGGGAGCTCTGATGGTTTGATAATTATTTAAAATTTGCTGTGCCGGTGTTCTAAGGTTGATGTGGGCTCGTTCCATTTTGAAGGAGGATTATGATAGCAACAAATATGCAATGAAGGGGGTCACCTTGATTGGAACACTGGTACAACTATACTTGGGGGTGGAGCCATAACCCTATAACATGGTTTAATTATGTTTGTAATATACATTTCTTAAGTATCACATTGCATATTCTGTTTTATATGTTAAATAAGTTTTCTTTCAGCTGCATGCGAATGGAACTATGGACTCTGAGGCAGAATGATTGCATATGCCCCCTGCTAATATTGTATGACATGGAGAACGCACATTTCAAAATAAAACATTCATTTACCTTCAATGATTTCACTACTTGCCGGCGCAAGGTTAAAATGAGATTACCCTTGTAAGTTATGAAACGTTGTGAGGAATGTCTTTCGATGTTTTAAACCCATGGGAGCCGCCTGGCCAATCGGCTTTTATGAGTAAACTGGGTTATGAAATTGAAATACAAGCAGGGGGAGCCAAATTAATAGTTGTAAAAGAGTCCATGGTTCTCTGATATAATATTAACAATAATGTTGCTTATCTTAGATGTAGAATTGATAATGTGGGTATTCTCAGAAAAAATGGCTAAAGGTGTGACATTAGGGGTGAAAAATGACATTCATTATGGATCCTATCTTTCTTTTTTTTTCATTCAAAATAAGGCTACGTTTTGGCAAAATTATTACACTCCTGACATAATCTGATGTGCTATTGAAAAATATGTTCTTGACCAATGTGCATTGTCAGATCACTCAAAACAACATTTATCAATGCAAAACTATCACATTTGTCAAATAACACAACTCCTTGAGTCCCAGATGGCTTCATTCTTTGTTAGGGAATGTTTATTGTGCCTTATATTTTGTTCTCTGAACATAAGTCCTTCGTTGTTATATATACATCAACTCATTAGTCTCAAATATTTTTTTCCTACAAACAGTAGATTGCAGAGAACATATTTGTGAAATTTTACAGCAATCGAATGATTCGTTCATAGAAAGGCTCAAGCAATATATACCTTGTTTGGGTAGAGTTTGTTACACTCCTGACACAAAATTATGTTTGGGTTATTGTTCAATGTATATTCCTAATTAACCTAAGAAGTAATCCTTTTTGTGTTACATAAGAAAAGAATATATGTATATACAACTTTCTCAGTTACAAACAGCTAAATTATGAGGTAAAACAATAGTGTATGCCTTTATTGGACTAAATTCTGAATTCTCAAGACTCACATATGTGTTATCCAATAAAAATGTACATCTTATAACACTGTTGTGTAACTTCACAACTTATCACATGAAAATACTCCTTCAAATTAGTCTCACATTTTGATGAATAAACTGTTACACTCCTGACACAAAGATAAATGGTAATTATATATGAAGTTTATATGAACAACGGTATAGTCAATGGATTCATTTTTACATTAATGTTCAAATACTGTTACAAATGATACATAGTTGATACCTGCACAGAGTAAAGAAAACATGCATGAAATATTGCTTGTTTGCCAGGTTTTACAAATATGTCAGGAGTGTAACACCCTATTACAATATGTATAATAAGACTGGGAATAATAAAGATACCATATAACAGGTTATTATTTCCACAAATTTTGAATAAAGTTGTTCATTGAATTATTGCAGAAAGGATTGTACGATAACTAGACTCAGAGTCATCACAATCTTCGGTTTTAATCATTTAAATAGAATGGCATGCCATAGAATATTAGTAAAATCAGTGATATTATTTTGCATATATCAAGATGCGATAAAATCATTGATGGACTATGATGAATAAAAAAAACAGTGTGAGCATTTGAGCCTAATTGTGTTGCATGAAGGTATTATTGTAAATTTTCCTGTAAACATGCAGCATTGGACTGATATGCAGGTTAGTATTGGTTTCTGTCTAGTAAGCCATACAACAGGTGATCAATGGTATAAATGTAAACCACAAATGGAGTCACTAGGTGGCAACATCATGTTCAGAGCATTTTTTCCTGAACAGGTGTAACATGTTATGCTGACACCATACAGACACACTGAAATGTCACTATATAGCAAAACAGGTAAAATATTAAAGCCAAATGCATAGATACAAATATCTGCAACAGATGATTGGTATCAATGTAAACCACAAAATGTAAATTAGACTGAAATGGAAGTCATATTTTAATACAAAATGTTACACTCCTGACATTTTTAGTATTATTATCTGCCCATGATTTTCATTGAAGTGTCATTCTAATCTTTATGTATGTTTGGATTAAGATACAAACATATAACAGATGGTTATTGTTTTTGGTAGAACATGTCATTAAATAGCACTAGAGTACAAAAATATTACATTGGCCATTTTTTTGGGGGGGGATACCCATGTTTTTCATTGAAGCATGTTGCTTTATTCATGAAATTATATATATTATCGAGGATTCTTAATTGAGTGAAACGGGTAGAACATGCTACATTAAGCACAGCCAGTAAAAAATGTTTTGGACATTTTGAGTGTCAGGGTGCTTGATTATTGCTTTTATTCATAGAGTTACAGGACATGTTCTTTTTTTGTTGTTACGTGAGCTGTAGTGCAACATTAATGGTAAACATGTTCACGCCATTAGAGTAATGGAGGAGTTTTGAATGTCAGAGTTTTGTTAGCAAGGGTATTATTGGGGTCAGCAAAACAGTTACGTCCAGGGTCCGGTAATAAAATGGACAGTGTCAACATATGGCGATAAAATCATTGCCCAAAAACGCTTTTAGGTCCGTTACAAATACGGCAAAACATAGTGATAATGAGTATATAACTTACAAATAATGAGTTTTGGGGTTTTAGGTGTTAATGAAAACAATCCCAGGGCTTAGTCGGGAAAATCGCTTAACAAAACGGACGTGACTTGACAAATGGGTTGTTATTGACAATATGTGTCCGGGTTGAAGTTTGATAAATAATGGTTTATGGAATTACGAATTGTTATTCAGATTTTGAATATAAATAAACAGATGTCTGCATGATGTTGGTAACTTTTTTAGGGTCATTATTGTGATGGGCTGTGAATTGTATCCTATGGGTGACAGTTGTGATGTCACAGCTTACTGGCCCTGATGATGGGGAAATGAAACGTGGGTGGTATTTACAGGGATATATGTATATGTATAGTAAGATATAGCAGAATCAGTGCATGAAGGCAATGATTATTTCTACTATTGAGAAACTTACTGGGCAAATGAATCAGGGGCAAGTATAAGCAATTTGGAAGCACACACACATTGAATAAGCAGACAATTAAGCAGCGCACACATAGAGTAGATAAATTTTTAGAGCCCACACGCTGAGTAGATACAGTATTTTTTGTTTGAGGAACTCACCTAGAGCAAAGTAATCGGTTAGCGGCACACGATGGAGCAAGCAAAGCATTTTTTTATTGAGGAACCACATAGAGTAGAAAGCAATTTAGCAGAGCATACATGTTTGGAACAGTAAGCAAGCATTTATTTATTTATTGAGGAACTCACTGAGCAGCAAGCGGTTAGGCAGTGCCACGGCCGGAGCAAGTAAGCAAGCATTTATTTATTTATTGAGGAACCCACTGAAACAGCAAGCGTTTGTTGGGGCCTTTTTTAAAATAAAAAAGATTGGAGCAAAGTTTTCGGGTATTTTTTATTGAAAGGGAAATCACTGAAACAAAGCAAAGCGGGTTGGGGCCAATTGGGTTTGGAAACAAAGTTTTAAAACCCCAATTAAAGGGAAACTTTTTTTAAACGGAAGTTAAAAAAACAAGGGGG
>JAGTTF010000871.1:0-15669 GCA_019095985.1 Streblospio benedicti | reverse complement strand
CTGTGCAAGCTGGTTGTGACCCGAAACAGCAATGCATATAGGTCGCTGGAAAACTAGAGAGGTGTTTTTTAACCACTATGTGTTTCCACTAGCCCCAAAACAATATACTGGGGATATACTGAAATATTCTGGTTTGAATTATCAGTTCAATTATTAGGATGTTTATGACTTTATATCGTGTTTTGTCATGCAAGGTATTAATTCATTTGTAATCATTAATTATCATGCAGTTAGCATATTTGTTTTAAGACTGATGTACTTTTACTAATAATTGCATTTGTTTGAATTTTATTAAGGGTCATTAACAGTCAAAATTTGATCACACTGAATCACATTTTTGGGATATTCTCTATATTTAGGCATTCTGTTTAATAAAGTATTCAGTGTGACGTAAGTTTTTATTTTTGCCAAAAAATTATAAACTGTAGTCACACGTTTACGACATGTACTCATTTTACGACATTATTGTCGTAAATGTTCGTCTTTTGCCGTTAATCAAGATTCATTTAATGGTAATATTAATTATAATATCACTGTATATATACTGTATGTCTGTGGAATTGTACCTGGCATGAGATAGGCATTCTGTTTAATAAAGTATTCAGTGTGACGTAAGTTTTTATTTTTGCCAAAAATTATAAATAAGATGACAATTCATAAGGCAACATAAATTTCACGCATTGAACCATTGGCTATTGCGACATTTTCGAGGAACCTCGAAAGATTAGGAAGGCCATCGACTCGATCTCCCGTTCACATCAGACCGGTCGTATGTGTATGGACATTAGACCTATGGCTAACCTTCCCAGAGACGTGTTCATACTTTTAGCCAGCTTCTAAATCCACATAGGATTATGCTCTGCTACCTCAGTCTGCCAAACTTGTATATTCAATTTGTGTCACATTCCCCTGTCATCTAAAAACCTTGATCCCCCTCACATTTCCCAAGAACATTTTACAAGGAGTGTTGACACGTGCATGATACCAGTAACCTGGTCAGTCACCATGCGCTGCGGCCAAGTCACTTGTTGACATTATGACTATGCTGACTTTTATTGTTTTGCATATATATTGTACTCTTTCAAAATGGCTGTAAATGAACCCAGTTTTACAATGGTTTTATCATAAACAGAAATAATTATTTTGGTCCATATCACAGCAACATAATATACACATAGTGTGTATATACAGTAGAACCTCAAATTGAAGAGCATATAGATCATCACTAGATGATTGTCTGCAGTGCCTCCATAAAGAGATCACCTTGATCCCCATCATAATAGACTGCACCTCTGTTAAGACCACTTGAGAACAGACAACTCAAGCAGTCTTAATAAGCAGGTTGGTTTATGGTCTCCATCCCCTGATTCCAGGAGGCTGTGTCCATGCCATCCTGTGATGTAGAGACCGTTGTGATGGATGGACACAGAACTACATGATTGAGTCAACTGTCTACCGGGTCTGTGCTCAATTTGGGTGAACAAGCTCATTTGCCTAGCAGAAGACACATTAGAAAGTACTGAATCATGGGGGAGTTATGGTAGTGTAGATTTCTGTAGAAACAATGTCTGTCTGCTTGTGGTGGTCAGTAGCGGAACGGAGAGGGGGTGGGGCCGGGAGATATACACTTTGATGAAAGAACTCACCTAGTTTGAAACCAATAGCTATTGTGATACCCCCACCCCCCCGAGGCTCAGTTGGTTACCTAACCTGCCCCTGGAGGGCCATGCACCAACACCATGTGGCTTCTGCTTATGTAATCACAGCAAGTTGATGACTGTCGAGTATATACAAACAAACAAAAAAACAAACAAAAAGCTTAATTAACCCAAATATTCTAGTTTTATAACCCTGGGCATATGGACAATCCTGCCATCATCATAATTTTATGCTGCTAAAATGTGTAGGAAAGTACCACAGAAATGATGCATACAAAAATATTAGCGGGAGCACTTAAATAGATTGGTAGGATGGAGTGAGATGTAACAGAAGCTGCAAATAAAACACAAATAGTGGATTTGTTTCCTTGTTTATTGTTGTTTACAATAAACCTCCAATCTGCCATGAGCGATGACGTCTAAGTAAACCTCGATCAGCCGCAGAGGCGTCTTCATCGTCTACACACCCGGCTTTCTGATCAGAAAACCTGCAAATAAACAGATATTAGAACCGCCAGGTGATTCTTTAGTGATGGTGTTTTGACAAATACTTATCCAACGAGAACATAATTGATATATAAAAAGTCACTTCACATATAAACAGTTTATAAGTGGGGATGTGAGGAAAACACCTTTAGTTTAAAATTTGTTTGATATGCAAAAAGAGGCCAAAATTACGGTTTGGGGATTTCTTAATGCCTTGTACCCCCCAACCCCCACACCCCTCCTACCATGCCCAATGTATGCAGAAATTCAGCAATGTTGGCTGTCGCGATGTAAATAGTAAATTTAAATATATTTTGATTAGTGGATATTCTGGAGTGTTTTAAACATCCATTCTCTTTGCATAGCTCATTACATTTAACGCATTAAGCAAATAAATGGATGTTACGCTGTTATTATTATCATTCTAAAACACTGAGCAAAAAACGGTTACCAAGAAAATTGTTATGGGGTGCACTGCTGCCATAGAGGCTCGAGTCGTCTAAATAGTTCCTGAGCCACACCTGGAGAACACAGAATCACTGAATACTGAAAGTCATTGAGCATAATACTATAAACAGTCACAAGCTTATTGTAGATTATTAATATATTTTAGAATTGTTACACAGACACACAAACATAAGTATTTGATAAAGCCACACCTGGTCGCCGGTTGCACAGTGCACTATGGCGTGTCTGCCTCGAGAATCGCATATCAGTGCCTCCAAAGTTTTGCACGCTTGTCAATAGTATGTCACCACTGCCTGATGTGTGGTACAATTCAGCTACAAAAAGGTGGTCATATTCATCACCTAACCGCTTATAGACTGTAAATCTCATGAACATGTAGTGCCCGAGACTGACACGTGTATCTGGTTGCTCAAAAGGACCCCATCCTCCAAAGGCAGTACCGCTGGGCTTGAAATCGGAGAACACGTAATGGAACTTGGTTGTATCACCATCACTGTACTCTTTCGGATTTGGTCAGTAGCAACAGAGAAGCCAACATGACCAGAATCCCCGATCATTCAGAACTGAGATCTGCTGCTTAAAAATTCGATATATTCGTTTGAAGGTCCACAAGATCCATTTCAATGTGAGAAACAAAAGTTTACAAACTCTGACAGCTTGGATTTGATCGCTTTCATTCTTCTTTCTGGACCTCAGCATTCTTTCTTCGGATCGTAGCATTCTCTCTTTTGGATCTCAGCATTCTTCTTCGGATCTCATCATTTTCGGTTCGGACTTACTATTTTCGGTTTGAATTCTACATTTGCTTTCTTGTAGCTTTGCCATCTTGGATTCCATGGCTTTTATTCCCCTTCGGTCCTCTATATTAGCTTCTTGTAGGTCTCTGATCATCTTAACTGCGCCTCTGAGAGAGATTTGCCATCAAGATTAGCCAAAGTTGCCGACCAGCAAAGCAGAGACGAGAAACAGAGGAGATACATCTTGACCTGCATTATTCAGCGGATGTGTGGATGTCCTTCCTTCAAGATGTTGATTTCTTTTTCTTGTGTTGATTTTGTTAAAATGAGAATATTGGGTCCAAATTAAAGATAGAGTCGATCACCACTGCAATAAAACGGCTTAGTTTAGCAGTGCTTGAAGTATGTGCAGATAATTTACTCTAGTTTTTGTTGTTAATTATGTTATGTCCAGACACATTTAAAAACAAGAATTATTTGACATTTTAACATTTTGATTCTTTTCTCCAAAATTTCCCAAGGTTTGATAACATTTGAATAAAATGACAACATGTATATAAAATATCTAACATAATGAATATCAATTATTGACTGTATATCTTGGTCACAATCAGATCATATTTTATGCTAAACTCTTGTTACGTGCAATTTTTTGTTCTCAGACATGTTTATTTCTTCTGTTTTTCATCTTCAGGATCATTAACAGTATATGCTATTAACATAGCATTAAGTTGAAATAAAAAAGAGTAAAATCAGCCATATTTTAATTACACATGATCAACTCCCATTGAAACCAACTTTACAGAGTGATATTTTGAAATGCTCAAGGTAGTCTGAAGTAACAGGGATGTTAACCATCAAACTCGTGTTTGAACAAATTTACTTTAAGCTTTCATTGACCACTACTCTTTCAAAAACGTTTTTAAACCACACCCCGAAAATGGACATGGTGACGCAAAATATAACCACTGCCATGCAAAAATATAACCACAGCAAATGTGCACTATTTTAACATACAGTAGATACATGTAGTATTTTTTGTTTTACTAGCCTACTAATGGCATCAACTATATTTATTCGAGTCATCCATTGTTTAGTGCTTAGTGTCATTTTGAGGTACATGTAGGTCGTGGGCGTTCTGGCCTCAAATATTGAGTGGTCTGGCTGGTTCATTTGGTAATGGCGAACTTCTGGATGGTTCTGTCTAATGATTATTGATTAATGTTGTCTTCCTGAAGGAAATGTAGGATTTGAACATGAGATTGGAGGGTCAATCGTAGATTTTTGCACGGTGATTGACACGAACGCAGTGAGTGTCAATCACACATCACGTGCAAAATTCTACGATTAACCCGACAATCGAGTGCTCAAATACCATTCAATCATGACTAAAATGACTAAAATCCACACTAAATGAGTGTCATATTCGTTTTTATTTGAAAATAAATCATATCATAACGTTCTCATTGCCATTTTGACCATGCGACTCAGCGGCTGTTATTCAGTTAAAACCTTTGAATATTTAGCATAGTTTCGAAATTATCCACCATAAAAACATTTGTGAATGATAAAGGACGAATATGCGATTGATTTGACACCAAGAAATAATTAATCCAACAACTATAATTTTGTAAAATATTAGTTGGAAGTCGGAAGATGTGTCAAAATGTTTACTCGTGCTGATTTGCGCATGCGCGTTACAGCCCTTAGTAGCGTGCATATATTCCCTTAGCAACGTGCATATCCAGGTCCATTTTGGGGCTGTGGTTATATTTTGCGTTAACGCAAATCATAACTGGTTATATTTTGCGTTAGCTATATTTTGCGGTCTAACAAGGGCAGCCAAAAATAATGACAATAAGAGCTCATACCAATGGGGATGAAAATTCAAAGCATGCCTTATTCACTCGACCATGTCCTGATAGCACCCACCTGGCCACGTGACCTATATCCCCCAACAATGATTTAACAACAAATAATGCATAGCACTGGTCTAAAGTATCCTTACTGTTCTGACAGCACACACCTCTTGCTCACAGCACCTTCCACAAGCCCACTATTCAACAGGAAATATTACTTGCATTCTGAACGATATAGCATCTGCACTGACCTGACACCACCCCAGCACCTACCACTGTATTCCCCCCACCCCCCACCCACACTAACCTGACTGTAGTAACAATGCTAACTCCACATTTGATGCCACCCGTCCGATGTACCACATCAAAAGGGGTATGAAATGCTCTCAAACACTGTTAAACAGCCAACAGCACCATTTGAAGATTGAGAAACAATAATTTGCATATCTACGATGTACCATGAACAACCTCCTGTAGTCAGATGGTGCCTCGCTAGTCAGGTTAAAGAGGAGTTCGCCGGACAGAACACCACAATTAGCTTACTAGTATATAGATATATGTACATGTTTTGATGGACATAATTTTTTATCCTAGTGCAATACAAATGGCATCTGATTGTGACCAAGATGTATAGATAAACACAAATTCATAAATTCCATATAAGCAAGTATAAAAGGTAACTTTTTACACTTACCGATAGGGTCTAATATTCTGCCATTAATGAGTCGGCAATCAGTAGCATTTTATAGTGAGAAGCTGCATCTGACTTGCTTTATCATTGGCCTTATCTACAACACAGTTCTTATACACGTGTATCAAGGATTACAAAATCTGGACAATTAAAAAATTGAAAGTCATTTTGTCTTGCCATCTAAATTTACAACATGGTGCATGACCATGATAGTGTCTTGTCATTAGGATGTTGTACACTATAATGTGAAAACAAACGTGTTATATGATGTTTATTATTGATGTTACGATTGTATTATCGCAAAATTTCGTTCAGCTGATTGACGTCATGGATACTGCAAGAAATACAGTATAACACAGTGCTCTTTTCATAACTTGATTCCCAGCCATGTGTCTTTATGATACGTGTTCTCTTTTAACAAACTTCCACGTAATGTTTACCTTTTATACGTGCTTCTATCGAACTGTTATGGAATTTATGAATTTATGTTTGTCAATACATCTTGGTCACAATAAGATGACAATTCATAAGGCAACATAAATTTCACGCACTGAACCATTGATTATTGTTAAATTTTCGAGGAACCCTCGAAAGATTTGGAAGGCCATCGACTCGATCTCCTGTTCACATCAGCTTATAGATCATCACTAGATGATTGTATTATTGCCTCCATAAAGAATGTGACACCGTGAACCCCCATTATAAATAGATCGTTCAACTCTGGCAAGACCACTTGAGAACAGGAAACTCAAGTGGTCTTAATAAGATTTTTTTCAGGTTGTAACTCATACGGCACGGAGGCTATGTCCATGCCGTCGTGTGATGTCGAGACCGCCCTGAGGGATGGACACAGAACTACATGATTGCGCCCACTGTCTACCGGGTCTGTGCTCAATTTGGGGTGAACATGCTCATTTGCCTAGCAGAATGACACATTAGAAAGTACTGAATTATGGGGTAGTTATGGCAGTGTAGATGTCTGTGGCCGTGGCCGTAGAAACAATGCCCGTCTGCTTTGATGGTTACACTACGATTTGCAAGCAGGTCAACGATCATTACATAAAGAAATAATACAAACAATTGTTTCCAATATGTTGGTGAACATTGTTCTGTTAATATCTGGTTGATAGTGGTCCAATTTACTGTTCACCACTATCAACCTGCTATTACCAGAACAATGTTCACCAACATATTGTAAACAATTGTTTCCATTACGTCTTTATGTTAATGATTGTTGGCCTGATTGCAATTCTTAGTTTTGTTCATAATATTCAGATATATTCATATATTTTTGGAGTATATTGCCCACATATTTGGTGGATTATGTATTATCCATACTTTTTATTGTTCTCTCTTAAAGTAAAAAACAAAATGTAATGTTATATTGTATGAATAGGACCCAGGTCGAAAACGTTTACTTGAATAAAGTCTGTACATATTTTCATATTTTGGATAAAAGAATATTTAAAAAATAAATACAAACACCAACACAATATGACATATGCTACATGTAACTACCTTAGAAACATGAATGAAGTGGGGTTGGGCATCATCATAATATTAAGCTCCTTAAATGGTTAGAAAGGTACCACAGAAATGATACATACAATATTATTAGCGCAGTACTTAATGGAGTATGGAGCGAGATGTAATGGAAGTTGCATCTTGCCATAGCAAAGAATAGTGAGACACAAATAAGTATATGATTTGTTTCTGTATTTATTCTGTTTACAATAAACCTTCGATCTGCCATGATGACGTCTAAGTAAACCCTCGACCAGCCGCAGTGACGTCTCCACGGTCTACAGACCCGGCTTGATCAGAAAACCTGAAACAAAACGGACATTAGAATCTTCCTGATAATGTTGCATTAATATTCAGAGTCTAGTGATGGGGTTTTGAGAAATACTTATCTAACGGGAACATAATTAATATATATAAAAGTCACTTCATATATATGGGACGGGTTTATGAGGAAGTGGAACGTGGGGGAAACACATTAAAATTTGTTAGATGTCCAAAAGAAGCCCACAAAATTAGAGATGTGGGGCTTCTTAATGCCTTATTCCTCCATATATGCAGACATCAAATGCTAATGCTTATGTTGTCAGCCGCACATAACATGTTAAATTCATATGATGGATATTCATCTATTGAGGTTTTGATACTTCCATTCTCTTTGCATAGCTCACTACAGTACATTGACGTTAAAAACAAATAAATGAATGTTAGAAAACTATGCTGTTATTATTAGCGTTCTAGAACACTAAACAATAAAATAAAGGTTACCAAGAAAAAATGTTATGGCGTGAACTGGATTCAAAAAGACTGGAGTCGTCCCAAAGGTTCCTAAGCCACACCTGAAGATCACAGAATCACTGCATGATTAAATCCATAAATCATAATACCATAAACACTCACAATAAAAGTAGACATTAATATATTTGTTGTAACTGTTAAACAGACATACAAATAGAGTTATTTATTAAAGCCACACCTGGTCGCCAGCTGCACAGTGTACTATGGCATGCATGCTGCTGGAGAAACTCTCGTCAGTGCCTCCAGTGTTGACAACCCTTGTCAGTTGTGTATCACCGCTACCTGATGTTTGGTACAAATCAACTCCAAAAGGGGAATTTTCAGCACCTAACCCCTTATAGACTGCAACACTGAACATATAGTGCCCAGAGACTGGACATGTGTATCTGTTGCTCGAGGGATCCCATCCTCCAGAGGTACCGCTGGGCTTGAAATCGGAGAACACGTGATGAAACTTGACTGTATCACCCGCATTGTACTCTTCTGCTTTGTTAGCAGCAACCGAGAAGCCAACATGGCCCGAATCCCGATTATTCAGAACGGAGATCTGCTGGCTGGAAGTCGTTACATTCGTCTGAAGGTCACCAAGATACATTTCAACGTCAGAAATAAAGTTTACAAGCTCAGACATCTTGAATTGCATGGCTTCATTCTCTTCCTGGGCCTCAGCATTCATTTTTCTGATCTCAGCATTCTCTTTTCGGATCTCAACAATTTCGATTCGGATTTCTACATTTGCTTCTTTGTAGCTCTGAGATCTTGGATTTCATGGCTTTATTTTCTTTGTGAACATCAGCATTCTCTCTTCGGATCTCAGCATTTTCACTTCTGATCTCTACATTAGCTTCTTGTAGTTCTGAGATCTTTGATTTCATGGCTGTATTCTCACTCTGGACCTGAACATTGGCTTCTTGTAGGTCTCTGATCATCTTCACTGCGTCTATGAGAGAGATGTGCTCATCACGATCAGCCAAGGCGACTGAACAACAAAGCAGAGACGAAATACAGAGGAGAAGCACAGTGACACGCATCGTTCAGCAGACTTGTAGAGGATCTTTTTCTTCCAAGATGTTGACTTATTTTTCTTGTCCTGATTTAATTAATATGTTGGGTCCAAAGTTGTATATACACTTGATCACCACTGTAATAAACGTGTTTAGTGTAGCCGTGTTTAAAATATACAGATGATTTAGTGTAGTTTTTGTTGCTAATTATATTATGTGCCGACACATGAACAAAATAAGTTTTTACCATTTGATCACATTGAAATCAAATGACAAGATCTATGTAAAAAGATCTATCATCATGAGTATCAATTGTTGATCGTACACCTGATCACAAATTGGTCATATTTTATACTAAACTCACGGCAAACTTTGTATTCCCCAGACATGTTTATTTGCACTGTTTTTCATCTTAGGTCAAACATATGCATATTAACACAGATAAACATACATAGTTATATATTCTAATCAGGATAATAGTCCAAATATATACATTGAGCTTTCAAAAGGAACTCCTGTCTTGTTCACAATGACGTCACGAGTCGTCACTATGCGCTCGGGGAAAGTCCCCAGCTGCTTGCGCCACCCCCTCCCCACCCCCCGCATGGGTAAGCACGTTGGTCCATATATCCGGTAGTCTATGTCTCCCCCCTATCCCTATTCAGGGATGGCTTCAGTTTTCTAATCTGAATAGCTTCCTTGACTCCTCTTTCAGAATACTTGGGTTCAACACACAGAATCTTAGTCTCGCTAAGGAGATACCATGAACTTGTTGGTCAATGTGGACATGGCGCGACACTTCTGAGCCCGTGTAACTCGGGCGTCTATGTTCTAAGAACTGCGTCTTTACAGATCTCTCTGTTTCCCCACACGTGAAGCATCACAGTCACTACACCTGATCTGCTATAATGGCCCGATCACTCTTTCTTTGTCTAAGGGGTCCTTAGGTCTCACCAACAACTGTCTCAATGTGTCACTGGTTTAAAGAACACTTGAACCTTAAACTTACTCATCAGCCTTCTAATGTGTTCTGTAATACCCTTTGACATAGGCTATCACAACAGGGGGGCTTCTTGCGGGGTTCAGGTTGAGTAACATCCTTGGGTGAGCTTGCCATGTCCCTTGTATCCTTCTTCTTCGTCGTCAATAGGTTTTCCGGATACCCATTTAATCTCAAAACTTTCACCAAGTGTCTTTTTCACTGTCACAATCCAACGGATCACTTCCTACTTATGCTTATAATAGTTCATATATGTACAGAGTTAGTGGAGGTATATGGGGCGGTCATTTTGTTTTTAAATTTCAAGGGTCAAAGGTTAAAATATTCTTTGTCAAACACCAGATTTGGATTCAGCGTACCCAAAATAGATATGAGTATTAATAATATTTTGCCATACTCAAACATAACCCAAATGAATTATAGTAAAATACATGAGAACATTATGTTTCAACCTGATTTTGACTAATTAAAAGTCAAGAAAGACAATGTCACATGGTAGAAATGAATTTAGCACACCCAAATTACCCTAAAACCACTCAATGACAAATTATAAATAAAGGTATGTATATTTTTAAGCCACACAGCTAGATTCTTTGATAAGAATTAAGACGGCCATTTTGTTTTTGAATTTTAGGGGTCAAAGGTTAAAAATATTTTTTGTCAACCACCAGATTTGGATTCAGCATATCCAAAATAGATTGACTGATGTTTATTATGAGTAATAATAATATTTTGCCATACTCAAACATAACCCAAATGAATTATAGTAAAATACATGAGTACATTATGTTTAAACCTGATTTTGACTAATCAAAAGTCAAGAAAAACAATGTCACATGGCGAAAATGAATTCAGCACACCCAAATTACCCTAAAACCACTCAATGACAAATTCTGGTATAAAGGTATGCATATTTTTAAGCCACACAACTAGATTCTTTGATAAGAATTTGGCGGCCATTTTGTTTTTGAATTTTAGAGGTCAAAGGTTAAAAATATTTTTTGTCAACCACCAGATTTGGATTCAGCACCCCAAAAATAGGTTAAAACAACTGTCTGACCACTTGTACTAAAAAATGCCTCCACAACTTTTTAGAAGTGCATTTTCCCAAAATAAAATTGGTCCTGACTATACACAGTCTGCGCGGAGTACGCACAACTCCCATCTTGTACGCTACAGGATGGTTACTGCTAAAGTTCAGATACTGATCTGTGTGTGAGTACTCTTCCTGTAAACCTTCATTCTCAGTGACATTCCCGCCGCACAGTGACGATTCATGACGTCATTGTGAACAAGAAAGGAGTTCCTGTTGAAAGCTCAAATGTATATAATTGGACTATTATCCTGATTAAAATATATAACTATGTATGGTTGTCTATCAAAAACCAGGATAAATAAACATCCATCAAACTAGTATTAACATAGCATTAACTTATGCCACATTTTTCACGCTCACATTATTAAGCTGCAAAAAAGAAAATCATCATTATGGCTATGGTATCATAAAAAACAAATAAATTGTTTCTTGTCTAGTTTGCAGTTTATTTTGTGTGAATAGGATAAGAGGACGAAAGTTGTCACGTTTTTTGGTAATGTATATTAGCTAAAACATGACTAGCATAGTGAACATGTATTGGGAGATCATTGACCAGGTAAACTTGACTGCAATGTAAGACAACTTATTAGGTTTTTTAACAATTATAGTACCATAACCTAAACAGAGTGCAAAAATGAAACAAAACAATGACCCAAGTATCTTTCATCAAACATTTATCAGTCTCACTATAAATAGACCTAACAGTGCCCCCGTCCCCATCCATTCTTCCATATCCACCCCGTTCTGCTGGCATGTGCCTGTGTCACCCACATCCCCACCACCACCACCACCACCACCACTATTCAACAAAAGTTTTGCATAGCACAGGTCTACAGCATCCACACTGTATTGCCGCCCATCCACCTCTTGTCCTTGACAACACCCACTGCCTTGCTAAACTATTTATGAGACACAAATAACATTCAGAATATTTGCCATTAGTAGATCCTTTTGTCCAAGTCTCTACCCCCGCCCCCCACAGTACTACTGACCACGACGATCACCACCGCCAGGCATTATTTCTACAGACACGTCTCACACCATTTTAGAATAGTTAATTAATCCCCCATTGCATACATAAATGCTTCTCTCCATTATTCATGATGGGTAGGAAAATAAAGTTGCATGCTAATTAAGGTAACTCATTGACCTAGTTTAGACGTCACAATAGATGATTGAGGGTTTATTTAGATGTCATATTGGTGGATTGAGGTGACTGAGGGTTTACTGCCAACTATTCAACAAATATCACTTGCATGGCACTCAAGGGCATAGCAGGGGTCTGCTGTGCATCCGGTCCTGATCCCCCACCCCCTCACTTCTAGCCATTCATTCTAAACCATTTCAGCTGATTACAAATGAGCCTTAACTATTTGATGTACTTGCACAAAACTCTTAGTCATAAATTAATCCAGTGAAATGTACACACCAGAGTAGAGCATTTCTATTGAGACTGGCCAAGGAGTTTGAGTGTTCTTAATATAGGTTGGTCTCTTTATGGAGTGCTACTGCAATTCAGATACTTAGATACCTCCCCAACACACATAGGCCATGCATGTGGCGACAGAGCGGTAATCCTCGGGTGCATTGCAATCTTAACTAGATCAAAAGTGTTCAAAGAACACAGCGTCGCTAGAACAACGTTGACACATGGCTGATTAAAATATTCCATAAGCATTCCATAAGCATGTAGGTTCAAGTGAAAATTCAGAAAATAATGTGAAGTATTTAAAAAATTGTTACCTGAACCTATACTTTACTTGGCAAATATCCAAAATTAAAAACTCATAATGGTCTCAATGAATGTAAACAGTGAACCAGGTTGTAAACGTAGAATGAAATTTGGAGGTCATAGTTTAAACTGTATTGAAAGTATTGAATAATGTAGCAAAAACCTAAAATGTCTATAAACTGTTGTGCTCTCTGAGTACTTTTCATTTAGTTAGCAAAGGGCGAAAGTTTAAGATAGGTTGTGGGCACCACTCCCATAATATTGCATGAAATAAGAAAGTCATGTGTCAAGCTAAAATGCCGAAATTGACCGCCAATAGCCTTCTGAGAGAACATTTTGTTTGCCAGTGCCAAAATTGGAAACTGATGGTGGGCACTATGTATATGAGCAGTGTATCAAATTTGGAGCTCATGGTTCAAGCTGTATTGAAACTATTCAAGAAAATGGCAAAAATGATCTGAAATTGCCGTCTGAAATCAAACTTAAATTGGCAAAGTGTTAAAATTGAATCGATGTGATGCCCTCTAGGCATGTAAGCATTGTACCATGTTTGAATGTGTTCATCTAAGCAATATCAAAGATACTGCAGAAAATGTCCAAAATGGACCATAAATGGCTCTGTGGAAACCACAATTTAATTGACAGAGTGCCCAAAATCAAATCACTTTGGTGTCGTCTCATACCTCATAATTCTGTAACGTTTAAAACAAAATCAGTTCATTGGTAAACTCTATAGCTTGTCCAGAGACATATATACATACATACTGACATACAAACAGATAAGAGTGATCACGAGGCTTTCGCTTCAGCTGCTGAAGCGACGCAATAAGGCAAAATTAGCGTATGCATATATTGGTTCACAATTGCAAGTTTTTGAAAGACTGTTTATAGACAGTGCAAAATAGATCCGTGTGATGGCTTTCCTGTGAACCCATATTTTATCAGTTAGACTGTGGTCACTGAGTGAGGTGAATTAAACATCAAACTCATTATGAACACATTTGCTTACCTTCATTGACCACTTTTTAGTTTAGGAACTGTTCCTTATTACCTAGCTGCCTGAGAGTAGCCAGGAAATGATGACAATATAAATGTTTCAAAGGACCTCGTCTGTTGCCCTGGGATAAACGCAAAGCCATTTGATTGTGACCAAGGTGTATAGACAAACACAAATTTATAAATTCCATAATGATTCATTAGAAGCAAGCGTGGAAGGTAACTTTGAGTGCTTACCGATAGGATCTTATGTTCTGCCGTGAACGAGTCGGCAGTGAGCAGCTTTTTATAGACACAAGCTGCGTCTGACCTGCTGTATCATTGGCCTTATCTCTAACACACAGTTCATATACACGTGTATCAAGGACATATCTAGAGTCATTGACACTTTCTATACAATTAAAAAAATTCCAAGTTATTTTGAACTCAGGCCATTTAGGTTTACTATACGGTTCATGGCCATGATATTGTCACATGTGCAAACAGCCAAACGTTAAGGGGAAGCAGATCATCTTGATTACAGTTCAGTGACATGTGAATGAGACGTGAAAAGCATTTTCTGTACAATGCAAAGATGACGTAAATGCACGTGATACGGTGTGCAAAAGCTGTCACGGATTCTGTTATGAGCTCTCAAAATAGCGTCCACATAACCATGCTCAGGTCTTCCACATGGCACTCTGCTACATCAAATCCCATAGAAACGCTACATGATGCAAGCGTACTTCGTGTGATGAGTCTCTGAAAGGGCAGCCACACGTGCAGACATTATTGCTTCGCATTTCTGTCAATTCTAAATATTAGGATGATAAAAATTTGGTGATTTCAGTTGAGTGAAACAAAATGACACAAACATGAGTTGTCTAGAAATTAGAAGTGCTAACAAACTTTGCCTGGTAACAGTTTATGTTAGTAGCACCTCAACCACGTCTCTAATATGGCCCGCTGCCGCCATAAACACCACTACATAGTTGCTATTAAGTTATGTTCAGGACATAAAAATCGCACCCTCAGTGCGACACGCGCAGGTCGGCGTGACTGTGTTTTTGACACGCCAAGCAGGTTATCATGTCTACATTGAGTCATTGTCCGCTATTGTTATTAAAGAGTTGCTATGCTGTCTGTTCTCATTAACGTAGATCTTTTCTGTCTATGACATTTTAGATTATAGAAATACTTTCTGTTTTGATGACATTTTTCTGTCACGTCCATCTTTCTCAATCACTGCTTCATAACAATTCACGATAAAAAATAACAATGTAACAACATCTGGACAATCATATTGCCAACGTGTTTAGCCAATTAATTTGAAGTGCTAACTTAGAGGTAACAAAATATATGTTATGATTGTCTGGGAAGTTTAATAAAGGTATGTATATGTACATCAAAGTAACAAGCAGGAAATTATCTGTTATAACATGTCACTAGTCGGCAGAAGTGTGTGGCGTGAACTGAATTTTATCATTGGTCTTTTCTATGATACAAATACTACTTGTAACAAAGAAGTGTGCCACTGTCATTTTAAGGGTGATTTGAATTGTCTATAGTAATACTCTATTTATTTGGGAAATTTTTTTCCTAAAAAATACTAAGGACCCCCCAAAAGTACACCCCCCCCCGAAA
>JAGTTF010000870.1:9147-28663 GCA_019095985.1 Streblospio benedicti | reverse complement strand
TCTCTCACATATAAGTCCCGTCACAATTATAGCATGTACTTAAATATTCCGTCGAGAAGGCGGATCATGCAGCGAGTGGTTGGCAGCATCACGCACGTCGTGCAGTCGCCGGCGGCGGCGGTGGCACATGAAGTGGCTGTGAGATCTGCAAGTGCATTGTGGTTCACAAGAGTTTCGGAAGCCTCGTTACACGGCCTGCCCAGTGAATGTGAGTCACTCCTATGCATGCAAAACCTTTAGGGTGAAAGCAATGGCTAGACCACCATTCCCCAAGACCTGGTTACTACGCTGACCTGCCTCTGGAGGCTCGTGTACTAGTGTAACAGCATAGCTTGGTCTCACACCACGAAAAAGCCAGCCAGCTGATGGATGTGGAGTGCTCGACCAGAATCAATCTGTAGCCCCTTTGCTTTTTGTCTACCTCTGTCCTCATAATATATGTGGACATGGACATACCATGCATTAGCAATGTTACAGATTGATTGCGTCGATTTGCATGTTATCACCAGTGATAATGCAATTTTAATGGTAATCATTTTTTTTCAGCCATGATACATCAGTCATTTAAAGCTAAACTGAACACCATTATATGTGATTATAAATTTCATTTAAAATCTCTTATAAAATAAGAAACGGATAGCTTTATTTATTCTAAACCACCATTAAATATACAGGTACACGTTAACCGCTTTATATGGCAATGTAACATTGTGGGCGTGACCATTAAAATACAAAACTATCTACTCTGATAGAGACCATTGTTATTCTTACCATGTTGACACTGTATTTATAACCTTGAATAGGGACCACCCTTATGTTCCGACAATAAGAATTTCTGATTTGTGGACTGTACCGTATTGCCGGGTTTTGTAGCATAGGCATTTATTGTTTTCAAAATATGTCTGACAATGGCAAAGGAGGCGTTAATTAACGCAAAATGATTTGATGAACTCCAATTAGACACACCTGAGGAACCCACTGTACCTCACTGAAGTAACTTCAAATAAACACTGCCACTTGCTCCCAAGTGTATGATTACAGGGATTAGTGTGTGTACCCCACTTTTAGGGGGAAAATTATATAATTTATTTTGGTAATAATTATGTATCTGACATGTTGAAGACATTTGTGAAACAAGTATCAACAGAACCTAATCTGAACAACAACAACAACAACTATTAACATAATTAATAATACCTATTTATACTCAGTGACTAATTAGTGTTAGTCCCATATTGTGTCTACTAACCTGACGTCTGTTTGAGGGGAGGCTACAATTTGGGCAAAGGCCACAAAAAGCGGAAATATGGTATGTCTATGGTATATCTATACAGAATGTACGGCTAGTCTTGATAGCTTTGTCCCAAAATGTTGTTATATGATTTTGTTATCTTCATGCTTTTTTCAATAGCCTTGAAGAATGATATTTTTGTATAAAATACAATGGTGCACAGTAAGCCACACTGGTAACCTTTTTTAAAATTAAACAATATTTTGTAAAACAAACTTCTTTAGAATGTTTTGCTGAATACCGGAACTATTTTATTATGAATAATATAGCATTGTATGCTCGGTGTGTTATAATAAAAGAATGCACAGGATGTGTATACGCTGCTCAACAAAACATTCTGATGGAAGTTTGTTGCGTATTCTATATGTATTTTTACTGGCCAATGTTTATTGTTGTCTTAATAACTTTATTGTTGTAATTTTAATATATATGTAAAAATATGTTTATTTATTTCAAAGTGCATATTTTTTCTTGGGCCTAAATTGGTGGGGATACTCTACTATAGTGCTATACTATACTACGCTATATTATAAGAAATTGTGACTTGTGGGCCTTCTGACTTGTGGGCCTTCTGAACATAAGGCGGATCCCTCTTAAATAGCCTACAGCTACATATTTAAACAGCCATTAGTTGGTGTGATTAAACTGCGGGAAACACCATCTCCACGTTACAGGGCCATTACTGACACCTGTTGCGGTAGCGGCGCCATGATGGGGAGAAAGTGGAAAACTTGCCATTCATGCTCGCCCATAACTGTCACTGATAATAGACATTAAAAAGAAATGTGATGTCCTTTATAAGGAATCAATACCAATGGTCCCAATATCGGCGCTTCTACATCGAAATGGGCAACAACGCACTGCACAGATTGAAAAAAACAATAGCCATATTGCAGAATCTTATTAGTTTCCAATAGTCCATCAGTGTGATGAGCAATACAGAATCAAAAAAATCCAAATCAATGTCCAATAAGAATTTCTAATTCATTGTGTTTGGCAACGATTCAAAGTCTGCACAGATTGAGAATAGGTAATAATGCCTCTCTGATAGATGAAGCCATATTGTAGAATCTTATCAATTATATTGAGTTTCCATCTGATCCGCTTCAAGACGACAAAGCACTAAACAGGTGTTAAGATGCCACATCGCAGCACTTTAGTGCATATCACTATATTCACACAGAATTTCATTTAATTGTGGTATTTTTTTCAATGAGAGGTGTAATACGCTTTAGATTAGCAATAATTTTACACATAAGATTTTCTTCAGCTAATCTTATTCCTTTCTTCAAAGGGCGTGTGTGCAATGGCTGGTTTTTTGTCTTATAATCATTGTAATTGCAAATTTTGAGACTTGAACCCACAACAGTGTGTTTACCTTCTAAGTACAACGTTTCTATCTACTCTGTCGTTAACTACAGCATTGGCTTTGCAACATCTCATCATATTTCAAAATAGCCCTTTCGCCATTGCTGTCTTATGTCCTTCTAACAAGTAACACACTGGATTACACAGACCAAGATACCTAACTTAAAGGCCTCAGTGGAGCTTAAATGCTGCAAAAAAGAGGCTGCCCCAGTGACATACCACCAAGACAGAAATATAAAATCGCCTTGTTCAGCAAGAGTCAAGTGTAACCACAGAGTTGAATTCAAATCAACATTGGTTGACATGAAGTACTAGTACATACTATTAAACTTGTTGCTTTACTTACAAGCATGCGTCTCCTAAATTTGTTTTCATTTCATAAATATTAATTTAATGTATAAAGCATGAACATGCATTTAGAATGTGTCTATATTGCGAAATCTTGTTACCATGGAAAGCCGATTTTTTTGAAGGAATAGTGTACATATAGTAAATTTATAAGAATTTGAAAAGGTCTCTAAAGAGATGAAAAGCTGTTGTGAAAGAAATTCATTTTAAATTTTACATATCATATGTTAGAAAACTAATGTGGTAGGAAACGAGTATACATGAAATGAAATGATACTAATAAACTGGTTGCTTAACTTACAAGCATGGGTCTCCTAAAGTTTTTTTCAGTTCATATATATCATTTTAAAGTGAAAATCATGAACATTTATTTAGAATGAGTATCAACATTGTCTGTGTCTATATTGCAAAGTTTTTTACAATGGAAAGCAGAAATTATACAAAAATGATCACTCCAAAATATAGACTTTCTGACAAATCAACCTCTCCCTCTCTTTACTGACCCTACAGACATGATGAAAGATTAAGATTTTAGGCCCATTTGCAGATGTTTTCCTGTCATTTCACAATGAGTGGCAGCTCTATGTAAAAGAATTGATAGCATGTGCTTGGCAATATATTTTAAATCAGTTTTGTATGAAACGTTGAAACATCCATATGACCTCCGGCAAAATAAAAACGGGCAGTCTCGTGTCAGAAGTGATATTTGTACACATGAGAAGATTAAAACCATGCCAAAATGAGCATGCACTATGCAAAATTGCAAGCCCATTTAGAAACGCCATGGTATACTCCGGTATCTCACATGGCATGAATACAAACTGTTTGAATCGCTTCATTGGTGGCTTGGTAAATGTGTTTACAAACAACATCATGTGTGGACGCCATTATTTTTAGGACTAGACCTAGTCTAGATCTAGACTTCTTTCAATTTTGTATGTGTGTACTCCTACATATTTTTTTACTGTCACCCGTTTTATTAGCCGTTTTCTTTAGTACTCATTATATGTGCATTTGTTTCAAAAATGAGCATTGCTGCTAGTGCTCGTCATGTCTGCAATTGCAAGTGGGCTGCACGAGATAAGTAATATCTGTATCTATCAATTAATTTAATTGTTTCAATGTTCTATCTTTACCACTACATATTTTCCCCAGTAGCCACTATGCCAGCTTGACTATATCAGCTGTGAAAATATCTAACTACAAATTTTGCAGAGAACATACTAATTTGCAAATAAATTGAGTATGCACTTTGTATCCATGCTTATACCAATATATGTGTATGTGTCTGACAAAAGCACCGCTGCTCCTACTGCTTAACAGCTATTGTATAGTGTCTGTAATTGCACGTGGGCTGCACATGATAGATACTGTCTTACCTATGCTTGTTCTGGCTGCATCACAAAGTGTTTCTAATCATTTATTTTTGTTCAGTTTGAAATTGATGACATATGTTGGCATTTTGAGAACCACTGCCCAATTAATAGCTGAACAAGATTCAGAGTTAAGAGCGTGCCTGCAGTCTCGTAAATCATCTACACGGTCCTCACAACATGTTATCATATATAGAAAGGGCAACATCATCTCAGATGTCCATTACATTTTAACAAAATTCTGTGTCAGAAGTTTAAATTCCTAAGTGACATCCGGACATGGCAATTCAGTGCACTGGTGTCAGAATGCGCCTTCTCACATGTATGTGCTGCACACATCCTACTACATAAAAGCCAAGACAATAGTGGGCGGCATGAAGTAACAGTACATACTATATGTCTCGCTTCTTAACTTACAAACATATGTCTCCTAAAAATCTGTTTATATATAGCTTTTTGAAGAGAAAACATATAAAGTTTCATTTGAAATGCACATCAACTGTGTTTTTTTAGTGCAAAGTTTGGTGACCATTAAAAGCAGAAATTAGACATAAGTGAACATTGCCCAAAATGTACCATTTCCCACAAATCATCCTCTCTTTAGAGAACCTACATGCAAAGTGGAAGATGTTAAGCCCACAGATGTTTTCATAGTATATCAAAATGAGAGGCAACAACATATAAAAACATTGACAACATGCACGTGCCAATATATTTTGATTGGCAATATTTGGCAATATTTTTTAACTCGGATTTTAATGAAAAGCTGCATCATTTGCGGTGACCTCCAGCAACATGAAAAAGGCCCTACCCATGTCAGAGATCACCCTCAGAAGGTATACTTTACATATACAAGTACATAAAAAGTACACCGAAATCAGCCTAAATTGTACAAAATTGCAAGCTGTTTTAGAATATGTACTTTGCAATCGCCATGGTATACTCAGGTACCTCACATGGCAAGAAAACCACCTGTTTGAAGCATTACAGTGAAATCTTTGTAATTTCGATGACAAATATCATCATGAGATGTCGCTTTTTTTAGGACTAGACCTGTACTTGTTTAGATTTTGTATATATATATATATATATATATATATATATATATATATATATATATATATATATATATATATATATATATATATATATCCATATATATATATATTATATATTATATATATATATATATATATTTGTCTTGTATCTCTTATACATATATATATATATATATATATGCTATATATATATATATATATCTATATATATTTAACGAATATATGGATAATAATTGGTTTTTACGTTTAGACAATTTGTCATGTTGACTATATCAGCTAAAAAATTAACTTTCTACAAATGTTGCAATCAATATCATAAAGTGTAGACAGATTGAGTTCATACTGAGCAGTCTTTTTTATTACTCATATATGTACATGTGTTTGCAAAATGATCAGTGTTGCTAGTGCTGCTCGTGTCTTCAATTGGGTTAGTGGGCTGCACAAGCTTAGGAAATATATGTATCTGTACATTAAGGGTACTATGAAGTCTTTAAGGGAAAAAAATATTCTATTTTCAGCTTTTTAATATTTATTATACTGTAAACTATGAAGAACAACTTATTTTGAAATGAACCTTTTATCTTCAATAGTTTTCCCATAACAACCCATTTTGTGAAGACCAACCCGGAGTGAAAAACAATGACTCATTCTTTGCAGGCTTATAAGGTTATATGGACTAAAAATCACGTTTTACATTTTCAATGTTTTGTATGCCATAAATGTTAATGTTATATATATATACACACCTTTAGTCGTTTGCCTTTCTAATGCTGTTTTATAGTTGTCAAGTATGTCTATCGTGAAGTCAGGTTCTTAATTGGGGTGTTCCTCTAATATGTGTCTTACAAAGGCATTATGCTTGTATCTTTGATGGTTATTGGTGTTGTCGGCCTCTAACATATCCTGACCTGCTAGTTTCACCTATTTATGTGCACTTAATATTGTTTTTCTCACAAATTCTACATTGTCCTTTATACACTGCTCCCTCTCTCTGGCAGTTTCCTTTTCCCTCACTGTTATATAGTATAAAACAGTCTGACCTGTCAAATGTTTTATCATTTTCCAAACCAGGCATATGCAATTTAATTGTCCTTTCAGCTCTTTCGACTACTTTTATCTTCAGCCCACCAGACCTCATATGGTCTTGGGCTATTTCATTTAGCTGTTTGGACAGGTCACTTCTCAGGGTAGGGGGGCAGAGCACACTTTGGCTGTTTGGACAGTTCATTTCTCGGGGTAGGTGGCAGAACACAATTTAGCTGTTTGGACAGTTCACTTCTTGATGTAGGGGGCAGAACACATTTTAGCTGTTTGGACAGTTCACTTCTCGGGGTAGGGGGGCAGAACACATTAACCACCCAACGTTAATCTATGTATTCAATGTGAATCTCTTTGTACTATAATATTTTAATACCTTATAATTATTGTGATGTAGTCGTATTTTGTTAATTTTCTAGAGACATTTTATTTGATAAGGAGCCTTGTAGAGCTTGAAAACGCTTAAAAATATTGTTTTTAAAAATTCTCTTTTGTGATTATTGTACAGCCAAAAGAACATAAAACAAATCTATAATGAGACCAAGTGCTGTGAACCAAGTCTACAGGATTTAAAACATTTACAAAGACAAGGAGAATGCGAGAATAATAATTTGATGGCGTCCTGACTATGACACAGAGTTTCAACAACTCAGCTCAACGTAATTACAGTGAAATGTTCTATTGTTCTGCCACTGGCCTGACCTGGTGTATAGACAGAGTCTCAGGCCAGCTCAGTGGTGGAATTGAAAGAACTCATGCGGCATATAGGAATGGAATACAAGGACTTACATCAGCTATTCATGGACAATATTAACACTGAAAGATGAATGAGTACTGGGTTTACAATACAACATAAAAACGTATCCATGTAAGATACTAGTCTCTTCTGGCCATTCTGAAAAGTGTTTGTCACCAAAAGCAGTTTGTATACAGGCACAGATAGCCAAAGTAACTTGATGTTGTAATAGCGTTAATTTGTGAGTAACAAGATTTGATTCTGTGTAACATTTTGTGACATATGACACCTGTTGTGCAGTACTGGCGCCGTGGTGGAGGAGAATGTGGCAAACTTACTATTCATGCTCTCCGATAGCTGTCACTCATAATGTATTTTGAAAAGAAAACTGCACCCTTTATAGATGCTGCAAGAAAGTTGAAAGATACCAAGCAGAACTGACAGGGACAAGTGTGAGACTACCCTAGACCGGACACCAGGAAAGCCCGGAGGATTATAGAAGCATACTCAGTATTCCCATGGACGTGAGCTGAAATTCCATTGAAAATCATGTCCATTGCTCTTTAACAAAATTCTGTATGAGAAATTTAGATACATAGGTGACATCCATCTTACAATTCAGTCCACAGCTGTCAGAATGTGCCTTCTCACATGTATGTGTTTCAAACCATCAATGGTTGGCATGAAGTAAAACTGCATATATACTACATAAAACTACAAACTTCATATACAGATTTTTGAAGAGAAATACATGTAGATTCATTTGAAATACGCTTCAACAATGTTTGTGTTTTAGTGCAAAATGTGGTGACCATGGAAAACAGAAATCAGACAAAAATTAACATTCCCAAAATGTTCCCTCTCTTACAAAGGACCCTTGCTTTAGTAACCCTATGGACAAAATGCACGACTTTAGGCCCTCTCGCAGATGTTTCAAAGTATTTTACAATGAGGGGCAGCTCTATATAAAAACTATATATGGCAACATAATTTAAATCAGTTTTGTATGAAAATTTGCATCATCACGGTGACCTCCACAAACATAAAATAGGGCCTACCTGTGTCAGAGCACACCCTAAGAAGTGATCTTTGTACACATAAAAGAACATAAAAACAAAGTAAAATGGGCTTTTAGAATGTATACTTTGCAAATATTGCACACGTTGTGCTATGTGCAGACACATCTTGTGGAAGATTTGAGCAAACATACCTCTAACAGGTTGCACACTGCTCCGTGGTAACTACTCCTTGAATAGGTACAAGTCAAGCAAGTGAAAGCCAATGTGAGTGACAAGGACATCGATGCTATGGTAGCGATATGGTGCATGCTCTCCAGGGAGTTGAGAACGTTATAGTGTGACAAGGATGCCAATGACCTGGTGTATATGCGAAGTCGTTATATGTACAGTTTGGAGAACAAAATAATTATATTGCCACACTTCATTGCACTGAAAACTTAATAACCAACTAGTATCAAGTTTGATATAGAGACAGAGTTGTTCAGAGCCCTATCAAACTGAATGTGGATGATGAGAAATGGATGTACTCATACCACATTCTATCTATGCATTAATCATCGCCATTATTGTATACTGATTGGTCTAGAAGCACACTCAATCATCCGATTGACCACTCTGAATAATGCACGTAACAACACATATTTTGAAAATGGTTCTCAATTTCGTCTCTCTTTAAGTAAACATTGAAATATATCACCACGATGGTCATTTGTACACGGATTAAAAGTATACCATGCAGTATACCATGTTTGAAGAAATTTTTGGTCACTGCAATAAAATTGTCAAAATACAAATAACAACTTTTAACTTTGAATATAATTAATGAGTGCAGTCCTCAATTACCTCCATACAAATGGTACTCCCCAATATCAATATTGAATTTGAGCACCGTGCATTTTGTAACCGCTGTTACTTTTCCACCGATAATGCTATGGCTACTTATGCTATATCATTTGATAGCTCTTAACTTATGCAATGCCTTCATAACACTCATTATGCATTTGATTGGAGATTTTTTTAATATTACGGCCTTAAACTCTCAACGGTTGTTTTCTTCATGGCTGTATTTTGACTACCCTTTGGCACAAATAACCTCTACATACAGGCTTGAAGGCATTCTCTTGTGCATTTGACACCAATCATATGTTGCTTTTTCTTATCTGAAAACAAAGAAGTTCTTACACACATTTTTTAACAGGCATATGAAATCATACCTTGGAAATAGAGGTTTATTTTAGATGCACACATTTACACATACAGGAAACACTGGATTGTCATGGAGCTTAATCGCTCATCTACGATTCAAGACCATTGAATTAGATGTAAAATCAAAGCCCATATGCCCCTTTTATGATATAGTTGGCAATGGCTAATCAGTTAACACTGTGCGTTTGGCAGTAAAGCCGGCTGAATCACTTACTTATTCATTGGAATCCTCTACCTGTAAATCATTAATGGATCATAAAGATTGCCGTTTTATATGATTTTGATGAAGAAAAAACCCTCTTCCTCATGTCAACTATGTATTTCTAGCATTTTGACACTCTACATCATCATAAACGTCTGACATTGCTTAATCTTTAAAAACCGCATTGTTTACTTTGCTGAAAATGATATCATCCAAGCACATGGTTGGCGGAGGAATACAGGACTACACTCTAATGATATGGATATACTTTTATTCTTCTGCTGTCAAATACATTTTACTCCTTAGATATGGGGGTTCATATGACAATTCAAGTTTTAGCCTTTCCATCTACACAGCAACAGTCCAAGATACTGCTGTGAACACCATATACACTTGTGGAGAATATCTTCCAAACTACGCTGTATGTTTATTTTTCAAAACATCTACACAACTAGTAAACATGTGCACACCACTTTAAGTTCATAGACAAAAACATTATAGACAGTATACTCTTATCAAATGAATAAAGGCTAAATTTGATACCAGTTAAAGTCCCATATCTTTATATCTTTATGTTTGATGCCTATAAAAAGTATGTAGTTAAACTCAAAAAGAAAAAGTAAGTCATGTGATATGAATAAAGATAGTCTATAATTTGTTCATAGCATATTATTTTGTTTGATAATAAAGTTAGCATCCTAATTGAGATTCTAAAAGTGTGTAAATTCTGTAAAATTCAGCCCACTGATTTGGTGAATCGTTGCATCAATCTGTACTTGGTATTTGTTAAATGTAAGACAGATATGCTGTTTAGGAATATTAACCCCAATTAAATGCTGTGATCCGGATGAGGTGATAAAGCCATTACTGACACCTGTCGCTTTAATAGCGACATGGTCGTGAAAATGTGGCAAACTTGCTATTCATGTTCGCCCATAACTATCACTGGTAATAAACGTTGAAAAGAAATGAGATCACCTTGCTATGGAATCAATAGTAATATTTCCAATATCGGTGCTTTACATTGACTAGGACAACAAAGCACTGCACAGATTGAGATAAGGCAACAATGGCTCTTCGATAAATGAGGCCATATTGCAGAAACTTATGAGTTTCTAATATTCCATCAGTATGATGAGCAACAATGAGCTGCATAGATCGTCAAGGAATCAATAGCAATATTTCCAATATGAGCTTCACTCCATTGTGCCGGGGAAGAAAGGGCTGCACAGATTGAGAAAAAGTAACAATGGCCCTTCGATATTTGACGCCATATTGCAGAGTTTCCAAAAGCCCCCTCCAAGCCGACAAACAACTTAACAGGTACACTGAGTGTGAAGAGATCACAGTGTACAATTGCAGCATCATAGTGTATATATGTATTGTGCACAATCATGCCCAGCAACCCATCTCCCAGTTAATAAAAAAACTCAATCCACGGGTGTGTATTGAATCACTTAATATGTGGGCAGTGTGAAAGAGATTCCCATAAACCGACATTAAGTCATTTATGAATTGCAAAATAGAAAGTATATCAATATTGTAAATATTAAGAATAAGTTCCTAGCATTTTATAATTAAAATACCTGTATATCTTACCTATATTACATTGCCTGTTCTTTTACTTCTTGACAACGAAATGTATTTTAACCTATATTTATGTTATACAAATTGTTTTATATAAGCACAAGACATTCTTATATTTTTGGCTACCTTTAGATATTTTAGCTCTGATGAGGAACTTTATGTTCGAAAGCGCTCAGCAAAATTAAATAAACTTGAAATTTTTAAATCTTTGGCACTTATTTTGTACAGCAGTTAAGACGGCACAACACAAATACTAAGAATAATGAGAGGACCTGCTGCAGTTCAAATAATGAATTTGGCTTACTTGAATTGCAAAATGATGCATGTAGTTGTTGCTTTTTAATTCATTTATGCAATATGCATAAGAGAGCCTGTCTCACAAGTACATGAATTTATTCTTACCAAACAGTTTGAATACCCATGCCCCCACAACAGGAACTCACAAGGGTAATGGAATAAAGGTTCAATAATTCATAAAACATATATTTCTGTGTAAATATTCTTACAAGTAAAGTTGAAATGTAAAAACTATACTGATAGTCATTGGGGCAAGCACAGTTAGATGGGGGCTGGTGTTATAATATATACTACATTTACTATGCCAATATGCCTGTCAGGTTATGACAAAATTTTCATTCTCTATTAACAATATATTTTTACCATTTTACATGAGTATCGATGTTTGATTGTTGGTCCAGAAAATCAGCAAGCACCACAGTTACTTTAATTAAGTATAGGAATTTTGATACTGGATGGGGATTTTGAGGACTGTGATGGTATTTTCTCTCATATATATGGTATGCAAGGCACAGGAGTAATATATCAACTAATGTAATACAAATTGAAGCAATAATAACTAATAAAATTGGTCATTTAAAGGCCTCAAATAACTGTTCCTGGCCGCTTAAAATGAGCCCTGTAGAATGATCACAAAATTAAAGAGTACCCGTAAAATAAAGAAATAAAAATGAATTAGTGGTACAGAAAAGACAATGCTAACTTCACAACTTTCTGTGCCTACACACCAGTTAGCAAAACTGTGCGAATCCAGAGCTGAAGCTGTCAGAAAACTTAGCAATGGAAGAGTTAATGCAAAAATAGTTGAATGCAGAGGAGTACCAATGAAAAATCATCCTGTGTAAAATAGCGCCCAAAGAGAAAAACAAATGCCATGATACCACCTGCTAAGTGTGCGCCTATAGAAACAGCAAAACAATGGTGTGTAGAAAAACGACGAGAGGATGCATAGGATACGGTATCCAAGGCAACATATGCAAAAGAGAAATAGAAATAGCTTCTAGAAATAGAAATAAGGCATACTTTATACACCAGGATGGGCGAACACATGAACAATAGACAAGACACCAATAAACCACATATGAAACACCATCTATCATTCCATTCCGGCCACAACACAGACTTTAACATAAAACCAGTGAGCTACCACAAAGACCCTCTAAGCAGACAGATTATTGAAGGCATCAGAATTAACAATAGTAAATCAGATGAAGGATGTTTAATGAATTCAAAGTCCGAATACCACCAAGGAGAAGTCCCCAGAATATCAATCTTCCGAGGACTCCATTAGCCCCTGTCACAGTGACATTTGTTTGCTTTGCATACCATATTATAGTAAGTAAATCGTATCCCACTCCATTTCTAAGTTCTAATATAGCCATAATAGTAAATTGTGTTAGGAATATGCAGTTACAATTTTGTATCACCAAAGGTCAGGATTTACATGCAGCCATGTATATTTTAGCAATCTGTGTATATTTATAACTCTAAGTATCCAGTTAATTTGTTATACTACTCTGTATATATTAAACTGCATTTCCATAATATGTAATCAAAGTTAATTCATTATTATAAGTGTCAATATGTATGTCAAATAGTTTGTAACCAATTTAGTTTCTGAAGAGCACATTTTATTGTCCAAACGTGTAAAACTGTAGAACTTTGGGATTTTTTACAAAATATGTAGGACTCGTTGGATATTAATAATAATATAAAGCCAGTAGAAATAATTGCCAGTGTTTTTATGTATGCTAAATAAGTATGAGAGAACCTGCTGCAGCTCAAATGTTAAAGCTTGTGAACAATAATTTGAAAGATTAGGTCATAAAGTGGGGAAATCGATGTATCCATTCACTGATTTGCCATTGTGTATTTTATCTACATGTACACAGCAACATTGTGCGTTGATTTTGAATATGTTTCATAAAATGATGATTTTATTTTTACTTTTCATATTTTACCAAGTAGATGAGGTCATACATATTGTAATGAATATACCCCAAATGTATTTTGTTTTACCATGTAAATACACATGTATACAAATTTAATTTTCTTTTCCTAATCCCTAGACTACAAACATGTTGCGCCTATCTTAGGCATTGCCTATTCATATTATTCTAATAAATATCATGGTTTGTATATTGTTTGTCTACAGTATATAGTAGGTTCTGAACATGCTTAATAACGCTATTTGATCATAGAACTTACAATAGTTTCAGGTAAATTTATGAATGTGTGGCTCAAGCAGCAGTGTATCCACATATTAGTCTCTATCCAAGGAAAATAATGTTAAGGTATTAGCAGAATGTAACTCAACTTGTCAGTATGATCATTTGTTTTTGTTTCACAAATAGTGAACTTGCAATGTATCTTTATTGGCAGGAAACCTATTTGATATGATCTGCATACTCCTTTTTAAAAGTAGGACTGATATTCATATATTCATCTTTTTTACCTTGCATGATAAATTCAAGGAAAGAATGAGTGCCAAGATCCTTCAAAATCAATATTGATAACATATAGAAAAATAAATGTAATAAGAGGGAACCTAGCTGGCAAGAATCAGGACCCCTGCTTTATTTTGCATTTATATTATGAAACAGCTTAAAGACTCCTTCCTCACCAATGGTGATTTTCCTGAACTCTATGAGAGCAGTGTGTCTTCAAATTCATTTGTAAATACTGAACTCCAAGAACCTGCTTCGAACAGAGCATTTGCCTTTGCTTTGTTTCTGTTGTAAAAGCAGGTATGTAGTTGTTGTTTTTTAAGCGCATTTATGTATCATGCATAAGAGAGCCTGTCTCAGAAAGTACATGAATTTAGTGAATCACCAAACAGTTTGAATACCCATCCTAGTAACAGAACTCTCCTTGCTTTTTGGAATAAAGGTTCAATTTTGACCAAAACCTCAGGGGGTAAATATTCTTAACAAGTTTCTTTGAATGTAAAACTATACTGATAGTCTTTTGGGGCAAGCAGGGGTTAGATGGGGACTGTTTGTTTTGATTTAGAAGGTATTTTACTTTGCCAATATGCCTGCTGTGTTATGACAAAATTTTAATTCTCTATTAAGAATATATTTTCACCATCAAAAACATGTTTTATCGATGTTTGTAGAGTGCCTTCAGAAAAACCATCTGCACTACAGTTACTTTTAATTGAGTATAGGAATTTCTGAGGGGATGGGATTTTTAACAATCAAATTATTTGATGCCATAGACATGGTATGCAAGGCACAGCCAGGTAATATTTTACAACTAATGAACATGGCTTATTTGTAACAATAAATAATAAAATGGTCCTTTCAAGGCCCTCAAATTACTGTTCCTGGCCGCTTAAAATGAGCCCTGCAGAATGATCACAAAATTAAAGAGTACCCGTAAAAATTAAGAAATAAAATGAATTAGTGGTACAGATCCCCCCAATGCCAATATGTCAAATTTCTGTGCCTTACGAACCTGTTGGGGCAAACTGCTCTGAATCCAGAGCTGAAGCTGTCAGAAAATCTAGCAATGGCAGAGTTAATGCAAAAAAAGTTGAATACGGAGGAGTACCAATAAAAATCCTGTGTAAAATAGCGCCCATAGAGAAAAACAAATGTCAAGTGTGCTCCTATAGAAACAGCAAAACAATGGTGTGTAGAAAAACGACGAGAGGAAGCATAGGATACGATATCCAATGCAACATATGCAAAAGAGAATGTAGAAATAGCTTCTACATTGGAAATCCAGCCGTACACTACAGGATAGGTGAACACATGAGCAATAGACAATACACCAATAAACCACATATGAAACACCATCTATCATTCCATTCCGGCTACAACACAGACTTTAACTTAAAACCAGTGAGCTACCACAAATACCCTCCAAAGCACAGAGTCCGCATACCACCAATTACAAGGAGAAGTCCCCAGAATATCAATCGTCCGAGGACTCCATTAGCCCCTGTCACAGTGACATTTGCTTGCTTTGCATGCCATATTATAATAAATAAATCGTATCCCACTCCATTTTTGAGTTATAATATAGCCATAATAGTACATTGTGTTAGGAATATGCAGTTACAAGTTTGTATCACCAAAGATCAGGATTTACATGAAGCCATGTATATTTTAACAATCTGTAACTATTTATAATATAATTTATAATTGTCCATATGTATGTCAAATAATTTGTAAACAATTTAGTTTCTGAAGAGGACATTTTATTGACCAAACGAGTAAAACTGAAGAACTTTAGGAATTTTTGAAAATATGTAGGACTCGTTGGATAATAAAGCCGGTAGAAAGAATTGCAAGTGTTTTGATATGTGCTAAATAAGTATTAGCGGACCTGCTGCAACTCATATATTTTTTGATTTGATTTGATTTATTTCGTTTATCACAGGCATATTAATTACAAAGTAAATGCAAGATTACAAATAAGTAAAAATATAAATAGAAGTAAAATTGAATAGATATATACAAATATAATAAAAAAATGAACGATGTGACAATTAAGGAGCACTAAAAGATATCCATTTAAAATGGAGAGTCTAAAGCCATAGTGGACCTCGGTGAAAACATGGAAAAAACAACTGACTTAAATTGGTGCCATAGAACATAATAATTATTACTAATGATTAACCTTTTAAAAAATATATTCTTATTACTCTTTGTTAAAATGGTCCATATAGTATTTTGATTTAAAAACACCAAACAGTTGAAACTTTCGTATTTGTAGAGGTAGACTATTTTGATTTAGCACATTTAAACGTTTTCTGTCCATTGACTTAATTTTTTGGTACAATGTACTACAACTTTTCTTCCAACATTGTGCGTTGATTTTGGAATATGTTTCATGAAATGAATTTTTATTAAACTTTTCATATTTTCATGATAGATGAGGTATGAGAGAAAATGAATAGCCCCAAATGTATTTTGTTTTTACCGTGTAAATACACATGTCATTAAATTTAATCGATGTTTCCTAATCCTAGACTACCAACATGTTATCCTGTCTTGTACACTGCCTATTCATATTATTCTAATAAATATCATGGTTTGTATATTGTTTGTTCACAGTATATAGTAGGTTCTGAACATGCTTAATAACGCTATTTGATCATAGAACTTAAAAATAGTTTCAGGTAAATTTATGAATGTGTGGCTCAAGCAGCAGTGTATCCACATATTAGTCTCTATCCAAGGAAAATAATGTTAAGGTATTAGCAGAATGTAACTCAACTTGTCAGTATGATCATTTGTTTTTGTTTCACAAATACCAAAATTTCTCACATGTGTTCTGATGTTTTATCCAAAATTTCAGCAAGATCGGACAATTTTTTCTTCACCCCCTACCGCAAAGTTTCTAGGATGGTTAAAAATCACATTTTGAGCTGAATTTTGATTCATAATAATGCATTTTACCACCATAACTCAAATTTGAATGGTTTCTAGTGTGTTTTAGCCCATCTGGATATCGTCCATCGATGATGCATATTGTAGATAGTATTTAATGATGTCATTGATTTCAAAATGGCCACCAAATCCAATATGGCCGCCAAAATAGACTAAAATGTTAAGAACATAATGATGTATCTGCTTATCTATCTGAATAAATGTAATTATTGGGACCATATTATGATCAAAACATTAAATTTCAAACATGCCTTACTTTGAAAGATAAGTAAAGTTCCCTAAATAGATCTTAATTGTGTTAATACATACACAAACTATGATACATTATATGTTTCTGAAAGTCAAAAATGAATGATTCTGTACAGTATTATTTGAGGATGACCCGCTGAGAAAGCTTATTTGTGGATAACACTACATATAATTGTGGACTTACATGTACATTAGATCTAATCAACAATAACATTTAAATGGTCATTATACATGTACAGTTGATAACGTAATATGCCAAGTCATCCCAAAACAAAAGATGAGTCGCAAGATACTAGAAAGGGAGTACTGGTATGTGCCAAAAAGGCTACTTAAAAAGATTTAATGATGAAGAAAGTTGAGCTTCACCATCACATCAATTGCTTGGGGCTCCTGTCTTACCAGACAGTACAGGTATTAGCATGAAAAATGCCTTAGTGCAGATGTTAAATGTGTGGGACATACACAATGATCAGATCATAGCATTGTCATGGGACACCACAGCATCCGACACTAGACATAATACTGGATCATCTACATTGTTTCAGCAGGAACTTCAGCGCTCTTTAATGTGGCTAGCCTGTCATCACATTGATGCGTTAGATGTGAAGCATGCAGACATTAAAGTAAGAGGGGCTTGGAATGGTCCCAGTGACAAAATGTTTGTGAATTTTCGCATAGAGTTTCCAAATCTTCCAGCTGATGGAAATTTACGAGTTTGGGGTTGGCCAGAAATGGAAAGACCGTACACTTTCTTAGCTGCACGTGCAGTTGATGTGCTCAATTTTTGCCAGCAGCATTTGCTAAATGAATCTTTTGGAAGAGATGATTATAGAGAACTTTATGAGTTGATCATCAAGTTCTTAGGAGGCCAGGTAATAAATACGTCCAGAACAGCAAGTAGATGGTTTTCGAATGAGGGCACCTGGTTCTATTCATCATGCGAAGTTCATGACATCTTCACTCTACATTTTGAAACTAGCCATGTTAGCCAATGTTACACCTCCTCGAGTTTAACCAGTCAGGAAGTTACAGGGTATTGATAAGATGGCTGAGTTCATTGCCTTGTTTCATGTTCCCTGGTTCTTACAGGCAAGGCTTCCTGCACCATCACCACGACTCGACTTACAGTTGTGGCATCACATGTGCTTGTATGAAGTCACAAACAGAGATCTAGCACTTGAGGTGAAAGCTTCCCTAATCCGGCATTTATGGTATTTGACGGAGTCTCTTGTGATTTTAGGGCTTTTTGATGACGAATTGCAGCCAGAAGTAAAGGATGAAATGGCTGCAACTTTAAGAAATATCAGACGTCCACTAGTATTTCTACCTGGAAAGCCAAGCTTTCCCAAAGCGAGATTCGAGCAGAACCAGATAGATGTTTCTCTAAGTTCATGTATTGGCCCAAACTCTTGGTTAATGTTTGAATTGCTTGGCATTCAGCATGATTGGCTCATGTTGCCCTCAGATGATTGGGAACAAAATGATGAATATAAAAAAATGAAAAATCTCATTAGTAGCCTGTCTGTGGTTAATGATCCTGCAGAGAGGGGTGTGAAAGACGTACAAGACTATGCAAATGCATCCAGGGATGGTAACTACAGGGAGCAGATAGTCCTTGTTAGTAATAGCTATCGTTCAAGGATTCCGAAATTCTTTAAAAATGAAATGGAAGAGATAATGTTAAATATAGATTAATTGACTAATTATGTAAAATTCCAGTTCAACTTACTGCCTTAATATTTGAATCTATTTACAAATGAAATAAAATGTAGTGAATGTTTGTTGCAGTGTATTGCATCAAGAAATCTTGCATTATGATTTTTATTATCGAATTTTTGAACTACGTAAAATCCTGGCTTGGTCATGAACATTGCACAAGTTACAATATATAGGACTATTTATTGCTATAATAGCCAAAATAATTGTTCTATATTTTTCACTTAGACATATTCTCAAAATAAAATACTTTCTGTTTCATAGTCCTGTCAGTAATTTCTATTGATGTAAAAAAAATAAGACATTTTTTCACATTTATTGCAATTTTGGCGGCCATAGTTGAATTAGCGGCCATTTTAGATTTTATTCCCGTTATCAAATATTATCTACAAAATGCAACATCGATGGATGATGTCCAGATGGCTTAAAACACAATAGAAACCTCTCAAATGCTAGTTATAGTGACAAAATGCATTATTATGAATCAAACTTCAGTCCAAAATATGATTTTTAACCATCCTAGAAACTTTGCGGTAGGGGGTGAAGAAAAAAATGTCCGATCTTGCTGAAATTTTGGATATAGCATCAGAGCATATGTGAGAAATTTTGGTTTAATGAACAACAAA
>JAGTTF010000869.1:0-10578 GCA_019095985.1 Streblospio benedicti | reverse complement strand
GATGTGGTCCAAAGTACTTATAAAAATTTAAAATTACAGCATTGATATAAATTATAATTTAAAACTATGATGCTATAGTATTATTCCTCTTTGAATTTTCTGCATTACCACAGCAGGTGGATGCGGTTTAATTCTTGTTGCAGTGGGGTTGGAGGATGCCGATATTGTATTTGTTTCGGTGATGGAAGTTGAATCAAAAGGAAGGAAGCCTTTACAGACGGTTGGAGATGGCTCAAAATACGTGTTTTTAGGTGATGTCTGAAGACTGTTAAATTGAAATGTGGCATGTTTATACCAAAGCGAAGACCACGAGCAACGGCGAAAGGGAAGAAATTGAATTGGTAACATAGGAAACAAGGCGATGCGAAGATACTATGCCAGTTCTGTGATGCGGTTGCTTGCCAGGCTACTCATGGAATTGAGAAAACTTCAAGTTGATGAAGATGGGAAGGAGAACCTATGCTTTTATGATGCTCTGACAACTTCACAGTATACAAACTTTGTTGACGATCTTTGAAGATTGGACATAGCCGAAGAAGAGGATAATGAAGAAGACTTGCATGCTCCAAGCAATGCTATAAAGATGACATTCTTCGACTATGCCATGCCAATGTATACCAAGCCATGGACGATCCAGACAACACTGGTGTACTGATGTCAAGAAGAAGGCAAGACATGTTATGCGGCAGAGAAGGATGAACAAACGTCAGGAGCTTTGTCCCAAAGACATTGTCAAACTTGCAAATCAACTTAAAATTCGCTCGGGAAGGCCAAGAGACCGGAGACACCAGAAGAGCTGCGGTCACTGCAATTGAATGTCTTAGCTAGACTGATTAGTTACAACCGCCGAAGACCTGGGGAAGTTCAGTCTGATCTGGGGCTACATTACTAAGATTTGATACAATATCAAGTGTTGCAGTTTCAACTTTCTTTGCCCCTCCAACACTCTTCTTGCCACAGCCACCAAGATTGGTGGTGCCAAGACTGTTTACTTCCAAGTCCAGGATTTAATGATAGGTCAATATGTTGCGGTCGATGGGCTGATGTGGTCCAAAGTACTTATAAAAATTTAAAATTACAGCATTGATATAAATTATAATTTAAAACTATGATGCTATAGTATTATTCCTCTTTGAATTTTCTGCATTACCACAGCAGGTGGATGCGGTTTAATTCTTGTTGCAGTGGGGTTGAGGATGCCGATATTGTATTTGTTTCGGTGATGGAAGTTGAATCAAAAGGAAGGAAGCCTTGCTCGCTTGTTAAAACCGTAAATGTAATTGCACCCCTAAACTTCCAAGAGAACTCGCTGAGGTCTGGGGGGGGGTGTTGTCAAAAGTACTTATAAAAATTTTAAATTTACAGTATCAATATAAATTATATATTGAAACTGTCATACTATAATATTCCTCTATGAATTTCATCCGGTTGTCTTTTGTGACACGAATAGAACAAATATATTACCCACAGATGTGTCTGATGTGTGTGATTTCAGTGGATCCAGTTCTGTACTACATGTAGCCTCATCGGTCTTCTTGGGTGTTATACTTCGTTTTTGGCTACTTTTTTGGTGACTTTCTGATCTGGGGCTACATTACTAAGATTTGATACAATATCAAGTGTTGCAGTTTCAACTTTCTTTGCCCCTCCAACACTCTTCTTGCCACAGCCACCAAGATTGGTGGTGCCAAGACTGTTTACTTCCCAGTCCAGGATTTAATGATAGGTCAATATGTTGCGGTCGATGGGCTGATGTGGTCCAAAGTACTTATAAAAATTTAAAATTACAGCATTGATATAAATTATAATTTAAAACTATGATGCTATAGTATTATTCCTCTTTGAATTTTGCATTACCACAGCAGGTGGATGCGGTTTAATTCTTGTTGCAGTGGGGTTGAGGATGCCGATATTGTATTTGTTTCGTGATGGAAGTTGAATCAAAAGGAAGGAAGCCTTGCTCGCTTGTTAAAACCGTAAATGTAATTGCACCCCTAAACTTCCAAGAGAACTCGCTGAGGTCTGGGGGGGGGTGTTGTCAAAAGTACTTATAAAAATTTAAATTTACAGTATCAATATAAATTATATATTGAAACTGTCATACTATAATATTCCTCTATGAATTTCATCCGGTTGTCTTTTGTGACACGAATAGGAACAAATATATTACCCACAGATGTGTCTGATGTGTGTGATTTCAGTGGATCCAGTTCTGTACTACATGTAGCCTCATCGGTCTTCTTGGGTGTTATACTTCGTTTTTGGCTACTTTTTTTGGTGACTTTCTGATCTGGGGCTACATTACTAAGATTTGATACAATATCAAGTGTTGCAGTTTCAACTTTCTTTGCCCCTCCAACACTCTTCTTGCCACAGCCACCAAGATTGGTGGTGCCAAGACTGTTTACTTCCCAGTCCAGGATTTAATGATAGGTCAATATGTTGCGGTCGATGGGCTGATGTGGTCCAAAGTACTTATAAAAATTTAAAATTACAGTATTGATATAAATTATAATTTAAAGCTATCATGCTATAGTATTATTCCTCTTTGAATTTTCCGATGCCTTGGTGAAGGAAGTCTACAAGATAATGAAGAACGATGAAATAAGTAGAATCGCTAAAAGTGACCCCCTTATAGTACAGGCAGGAAACGGAGGTCTAGGGGTGGGGGGTGTTGTACCATCGGATTCTGAAGAACTCGCTGCACTAGCACTGGCAGTAAGGAAAACACTGTCATTAAAAAAAAAGGGAAAAGAAAAAGAACACAAGGCCTAATGCTGATTCAAGTAGCGAGGATGAAAAAAGCATATCAGCGTAAAAAGACCATGTGTTGGAAAAAAAATCTTGGAAGAAGGCCCCACGTACATTGAACGAAAATGAAGCCAAAAAGAAAAAAAAAAACAACACCTCCAACCTCATGTGATAGTGATAGTGACTACGAGATGAGTAGTGAATCGAGTTTTGAAGTGAAATCGAGGCCTAAGCGTAAAAATAAGAAGTTACCCCGCAAGTCACATGAACTGGATGAAGATCCGATGCGGTCGATGGGCTGATGTGGTGCAAAGTACTTAGAAAAATTTAAAATTACAGCATTGATATAAATTATAATTTAAAACTATGATGCTATAGTATTATGCCTCTTTGAATTTTCTGCATTATCACCCAGGTGGATGCGGTGTAAATCTTGTTGCAGATGGGTTTCTTTATAGCCTTTTGTGTTTGGCAGAGCCGGCACACTTGATTTGTATCTCTGGATTAGAGAGGGTGTTAAGTGTATGTCATGGATCACATGCAGCCTAGATGTACATGTACATTTTTCTGTGGGTGGGGAGAGGAAGTGGAGACTTTGAAGTTTTTGAGCGTCCTAACTATTTTAATTTAAAAGTGACAGTTCATAACCGTGTTGCTTCGATTTTACAGATATCGCCCCCGTGGCAAATCGTGTCAGCGAGGAAGATGTCAATGCCGATGAGTCACAGGTCCAAGTGCATGTATTACTATGTAGACCTCTCATCAACAAGCTTGAAAGATTCTCTCAATACAGTACTCTGACATGACGGTGGATTGATGTTGAAAAGTTTGGCTTTGCCAAATGTGCTGTGTACTTGTAATTTTGTTTACGTAAGTTTGCCGATAGGCGGTGCCACGACTCTGTACAGTGTATTCTATTCGAGTATCCAAATTGTATATTTTAACATCGAGTTGGGCATAAACTAGGTAGTTCCCGCCTAGTATCGTCGCTAGGGAAATTAGGCTCTGTCATAGGTCTTTTATTTGATTTTTCTACTTGTCAGTGTTGTAAATGACCACAATGCCTTCTTTTGCCAACTGGTATTTGATCACAAGACTGCCAGTCATTTGGCTGAAGTGACTAATTACTTTAACTTAGCCACGTTCGCATCAGATAGGATTGATGAAGAGAACACCTCATTTGACATAATGTTTCCCTTCAAAGTAAGTGACAACGTAGTCCATGAAACATTTTTTTTCTCTGGTGAACACCCAAGTCGAACATATCAGCGGCTTGGTGTCCAACCAAGTGATTTTGATCTCTGCCTACATTACTAAGATTTGATACAATATCAAGTGTTGCAGTTTCAACTTTCTTTGCCCCTCCAACACTCTTTCTGCCACAGCCACCAAGATTGGTGGTGCCAAGACTGTTAACTTCCCAGACCAGGATTCAATGATAGGTCAATATGTTGCGGTCGATGGGCTGATGTGGTCCAAAGTACTTATAGAAATTTAAAATTACAGCATTGATATAAATTATAATTTAAAACTATCATGCTATAGTATTATGCCTCTTTTGAATATTCTGCATCACCACGGCAGGTGGATGCGGTTTAATTCTTGTTGAGGTGGGGTTGGAGGATGCCGATATTGTATTTGTTTCGTGATGGAAGTTGAATCAAAAGGAAGGAAGCCTTGCTCGCTTGTTAAAACCGTAAATGTAATTGCACCCCTAAACTTCCAAGAGAACTCGCTGAGGTCTGGGGGTGTTGTCAAAAAAGTACTTATAAAATTTAAATTTACAGTATCAATATAAATTATATTTTGAAACTGTCATACTATAATATTCCTCTATGAATTTCATCCGGTTGTCTTTTGTGACACGAAAAGGAAAAATATATTACCCACAGATGTGTGTGATGTGTGTGATTTCAGTGGATCCAGTTCTGTACTACATGTAGCCTCATCGGTCTTCTTGGGTGTTATACTTCGTTTTTGGCTACTTTTTTGGTGACTTTCTGATCTGGGGCTACATTACTAAGATTTGATACAATATCAAGTGTTGCAGTTTCAACTTTCTTTGCCCCTCCTACACTCTTCTTGGCACAGCCACCAAGATTTTTTTTAACAAAACAACTAACTTTATTGCAAAACATTTACTTACATAAAATATGATTTACAATACCAAGTTCTATCTTCAAATGAAGAAGACATATCACACATTTTCCTTCAACAACTTTGACACATCGAATCACCGATAGTGCATTTGCACAAGTTAAAAAACTGCTATTGTATTGAAGTTGCCATATTGAATATATTACACACTAGTTGCGAGTCATGCGCATATTCAAGAACGGCTGCTAAAACATAGACGTCACCAACATATATGAAATTTTAGTAATTGATTCAAATCCTGTTTCTGTACATATAGTGGCATGCACCCAGATTGTATTTTGGCAATGTCATATTCATATATATACAGTATTGCATTTACATGAGCATTTTTTCTTTTCTTTCTGTCCATTATGCTTTTTCAAAGGCGAATCATTCTTAGATTCGAAGATTTATATATATATTTACATTGTGCATCTCTCTACCCTGCCCACATCCACTGATTTTAATACCCACTTGGAAATATGAATGATGATCATTATCCATGTACGTGTATTCTATCGACAAAAAACTCGCTTTCAAATGTTTTTTGGAAGTTATTGCCTTGTGATATGATACAATAATTCAGATTTTTTAATACACTGCTGAACAAACATATCAACAATACACAGTGTCATTTTAGTAAATGATTTACTCCATCTTTAGTAAACTGGAGAGCAAAATGCACCCATCTTTAGCTCTCACTCTATAATGGCTACCAGTCCATTAACTGTTGAACTTTAAATATTTGTCTGAAAAAATACAACTGAAAATCAAAGAAAACCATAAACGCAAACGACTATACTACACAAATACATGGATGGATGCAGCCTAGATGTACATGTATTACTATGTATTCTCTCATCAACAAGCTTGAAATATTCTCTCAATACAGTACTCTGCCATGAAGGTGGTTTCATGTTGAAAAGTTTGGCTTTGCCAAATGTGCTGTGTACTTGTAATTTTGTTTACGTAAGTTTGCCGATAGGCGGTGCCATGACTCTGTACAGTGTATTCTATTCGAGTATCCAATTTGTATATTTTAACATCGAGTTGGGCATAAACTAGGTAGTTCCCGTCTAGTATCGTCGCTAGGGAAATTAGGCTCTGTCATAGGTATTTTATTTGATTTTTCTACTTGTCAGTGTTGTAAATGACCACGATGCCTTCCTTTTTGCCAACTGGTATTTGATCACCACACTGCCAGTAAGTTGGCTGAAGTGACTAATTACTTTAACTTAGCCACGTTCGCATCAGATAGGATTGATGAAGAGAACACCTCATTTGACATAATGTTTCCCTTCGAAGTAAGTGACAACGTAGTCCATGAAACATTTTCTGTTCTGGTGAACACCCAAGTCGAACATATCAGCGGCTTGGTGTCCAACCAAGTGATTTGTGAACAAGTTATTAGGTGTCTGGACTTTTTAGGTGCAGAGCTACACCTTCGCATTCTATTTAATGTGAGCTGCTCTAGGGAGTGGGAAAATTATCGCTCCATTTATAATGTCTGTATGGCAGTAAACGTACTTTTTCAGTGCGCAAGACAATACCTATCGACACTTTGAGGCCTTGATGAGAGAGAAAATTGGCATTACTGAAATGGCAAATGTTTTCAGTTTGACACCTCGCTTGGCGAGAAAATACATTCGGTCTTGCATGAGAGCCCGTAATTTCAGGCAATACAGAGAGACCTTTGTGTGCCCCTTTTGCAAAAAAAGGTTACATTTTGATCGAGACGAAAGTAACATAGCAAGAGCAAATTGCTGTTACTCAGGCATACATACAGCGGAACAATGCCTAGTTCGTATGGCATCACTTACCAACTGTTATCATTGTCATTGTGGCTTAGACGGTGAGGGAAATCTCATATGGTCTGAAACGTTCTATGCTGAAGGTTCCCGGTTTGAGATAAGACGCAAGAGAGGCATTGGTCCGTATGTTCAATTGCCTAAGTTGAACCTACCACTGGAACAGTTACGAATATCGGCTCCAAGATTCAAAACCGCCAGAGTTAGCTTTGACCGGTTTAGCTTCAAGTAGTTTTTTTGGTATTTTTTTTCTTTTTAGTTCCTATTTATTACACTGTTGAGTAATATTTTCATAATTCATGTTAATGTCGATTCATGGGTCACTGATTATGATTCTGTAATTCTGCAATTCGTTTTTAATTCTAAGAATTAGGCGAAATTCGGTGTCCTTTCTACGCAATCAGTAGTGTATATACAGTAACATGTATTTACTTCAGTTAATTGTCATATATTATGATGCTTATCCAACAGAAATTCTAAATTAACCTACTAGGTGAATGGGCCGTGAATAGTCAGGATTTGGTCTGCTATTCCACACATACACTAACATATTGATACCAAAAAAACAGGTTTTGTGATATCTGAAAAAAGGAGAAAAAATGTTCACAGGACCCAGTTAAACACTGTAAAGGCAATTACCTAATACTTATAATGACACAAATGTATGATATTACCCCTTTACTATATGTAATGTTATATATGTCAATGACTTTACTTAGAAACATTTAGGCATTGATATGTAACAGTGACAGTACTCTGCCACCAAGGTGGTTTGATCTTGAATCGTTTGGGTTTTATACCTGTGGTGTACACTTTATTTTTATTTCTAACGTATGTTTGCCTATTGGACCTGCCAAGACTGTGTACAGTGTATTTTATTTGAGTAACCCCATTTGATATTTTCACATCGACATAGGTCCCACCTAGTATTGTCACTAGGGAAATAAGTGTGTTTGATACCTTTTTGTGTTTGGCAGAGCCGGCACGCTTTATCTGTATCTCTGGTTTAGAATGTGTGTTACATGTATTGCCAAAGTTGAACCTACCATTGCAAGAGTTAAAAATACGGGGGCCAAGATTCAGACCGCCATAGTTAGCGTTGACCCTCAGACACCGCAAGATCATGAATCAATTTCTGTCTCATGAGGGAGATGTGTTTTTTTTGCTTTTGTTTTTTTCCATTTTAGTTCCTATTTGTTTATTACTCGTAGAGGGAGAGTACTTTATTTTCATATTTCATGTCAAAGTTGATGCATGTGTTTTTATAAAGTTTATTATCACATGTCAACAAATTGCCTTCTGAAATGTTTTGAATGATAGTGATTTATAAGAATTTATGTTCATCCTCTTTAAAGTTTGTTATTTTAATCAAAACCAATTACATATTAACAGTGGCTATGCTAGTTAAAAATATTTGGGTGATTAGATGTAAACTGATGGAGATTTACTGTTGCTGGAGTAATTAAAATTAGTTTGAGATTAAAAAGCCAGTGATTGGTCACATTATTCAATGTCAGAAAAAAACGATTTCAGAGGTCAATTTGATTTTATTGCATGAAAGTATATTTGAGAAAGTATGATGGACAAATCTTAATTCATATTCCAAAAAATATATTTATACAATGTAAATATATTTCACTTGAAGTATATGTTGGTGCTTAAATTTTTTAAATATTTCATATCCAGGTATTTATGGAAATTGTCATTTTTATATTTTTCAGATTGGAGTATATATTAAAATTGTCAGTGTTAGATTTCTCATATATGTAAAATTATAACTGTTAAGTTGAATCTCAGATGTTTATTAAAAAATAAAATCTATAAATTGTGTTTTTACTGTTTTAATTATTAACAACACTCTAAACCATAACCGTCAAGAACCACCAGCATTCACCATGGAAATATTTCAACAATACAAAACACGATTAAGGTAGACACATTACTGGAAAATATTTTATCTGATTGAAAAAGACTTTTCTACTATATACAAGGACATATTTTCAGTGCATTGAGAAAATACAAAAAATATTGACCACTGATAATTTTTTGACACACAATTGAACATTAAAGGGAACCTGACAATCTTACAAAAGGTTTTATTTTTTTCTCAATAATGAATCAATCACACTGAAAAATTCAAGAATCCATACAAAATCGACCCTAGAAATTTTATGAGCATAGATATTAGCGTCCCGCTTTTGATTTACGTATCTTAACTATAATTCTAATACGCAGAAGATTTTCAAATGAGTTCACCATGTAATTCACACAAAATCTGACTTATGTAACCTATACCCAAGTAGTAGAAAATCAATAAAAAATTAAAGTATCCATACAAAATTAAAAAAATAAATAAAACTTTTCATTGACGGACAATATTTTAATGTTCAATCAAATGACATTCAAAACTGCTGATGATGTACCTTTGTGCATGCATAGACAATGAATCATATCATGTTACTTGCAACTTGTGAAGGAAATCTACTACATCACTTTTAAATTCTGTTCACACAAAATAAATTGTAGTAGGAATTGACCACGAGATTGGAGTGTCAATCGCAAAATTGAGCATGCTGAATTTTGCGATTGACACAGCGATCGAGTGGTCAATCACCATTCTATCATGACTAAAATCCATTTTATTTTACAATAAATCATATTATAACATTCTCATTGCAAGCCAATTTTGCCAAAAAAAGAGCGCGCGGAGACCACTACTATGGCGCTAGTCTAAACTTTTTGCTCTCCGCTACACGGGCCACGCCTTGCGACGTCAGCGGCTGTATTGATAATGTGAGGAGATTAGACTATCACCGTAGTAGTGGTCTCTGCATGCTCTGGAGCGTTAATTACATAACAGTCAATTGTAATTATTTTAATAAAATGACCAAATGAGACATTATATATAGAGATTACTAAAAGAAACGCACACAATCATACAAAGTATTTAATTTAAAAAATAACTAGCTGGTCAAAAAACCTGATTTTTTTTTAATATGATATACATTGTAATATATCAAGTTTAGCAGAATAAATATGAAAATACGGTATCTGTAGGAAAAAAACCTCACTATAACATACAATCACACAAGTGCCTTCCCATCAGGATTATCCGTAAGGAAACCTCACAAAAATAAACATTCACACAAGTGAAGAAATTACGGTGTCTGTCGGGAAAACCCCAGTAAAAACAAACAATCACACAACTACCATCTCATCAGAATAATCCGTAAGGAAACTTCACAATTATGAACTTCCACACAAGTGAAGAAATTCTGGTGTCTGTAGGAAAAACCTCACTATAACAAACTACCACACAAGTGTGTGTCTGTGTGTGTGTGTGTGTCTGTGTGTGTGTGTGTGTGTGTGTGTGTGTGTGTGTGTGTGTGTGTGTGTGTGTGTGTGTGTGTGTGTGTGTGTGTGTGTGTGTGTGTGTGTGTGTGTGTGTGTGTCTGGGTGTCTGGGTGTTTTGTTTTTGTTTTGTGTGTGTTTTTAACACATATCTTGCACCTAGCCTGCTGTAGCGGTCCTCTTCACTCGTACTATCGTACACATATATGCTCTCAGTGTCCTCGTCGGTGTTATTCGTCTACACAACACAACAATGTCGTTTGAACGATATAAATATAGCAATTTTGAGATGTGTACTGAGTTCCTCAAATACCTCTCGTTGTGATGAACTACCGTGATAACATCACGGTGAACTTCTTCTTGACACACATAAATACATATTTTTTTGTGGCATCAGTGATGTACATGTAACTTGTGTTTTTCATCGATATTCATTGCATAACATTTCTATTAGAGAAATACATGTGGGTGGAAGTTAAATATAAGTTAGCAAATATTACCATACAACACTGGATCTTGAAGAAAATTATGT
>JAGTTF010000868.1:0-21426 GCA_019095985.1 Streblospio benedicti | reverse complement strand
AATAAATTTTCAGAAAATAACTAATAATAAGCAATGCTGAGTTGTGACCGGGTTGCTTGAGACAATCGATTTCAACCATATGAGCTAAACATTCTTTTCCCAGCACGAAAATGAATGGACCTGTTTTTCATCGATTGTGAGACCAGCATTGCCTGAGCGATCCAACAAAAAAGAGCAGTGACTTACTGTTCTGTATTTTTGCTGAGTTCTGAGTTTGACATCAAAAGTTTTTATCAAATTTCCGGTTATTTGTTATATCAGGTGGCACTAATTTATCCGTTTGTCAGGAAATTAATTTCCATGTGTTGGTGATTTCCTAATCACGGGATCACTCGATCCGGGGTCACCATTGAGTGTCGATGGTATCTGGTGTGGTGCATTAGTGGTTCCAGGTGCATGATAGTGGGTTGCTCGATCGGATTCTAATGTGTCAGTTGGCTGCCTGTTGCAAATTATCTTGTTATTTTTATCGCATGTTTTGCGCCATTTTGGTATCTGATGTTCAGATAAATGTCTGTTGCTAGTCAATTGGCGGGTTTATCACTTTTTTGATGGGCAGTTTAGAGACACACGTGTCAGCGTTTGATTGAGGTGATGGATCATGATGAGTGGGCGTTCGAGATAAGTGATTGTCTTTTGATTTGAGTTGTGAGGTGTTAATTTTGTAATCTGACGCGGCTCGCTGGGCGTTTTGATTAGACATTGATCTCGTAAGTACATCTATACCAAATGAGTGTGGCCATTTGCCTGATAGTGGATAGTGCGTTTCTTTGGGAGATGGTTTCATAATAATCTTATGCTGGACAGTAGAATTGAACCCAAGGTTTTTTGTTTGTCCATGAATGCTAGTTCATTTTTCTGCAGAATTGATAGCAAACGTTGTTTATCATTTTCTGTACAATCCGCATTCGATACGTCGAAAGGATCGTGAGTGTCAGACGACTGGCCAGATGTGGGGGCCGTTATGTCGCATCAATGTATTGGGTGCTTTGGCGTCTAGTGGGATAAATGAGGCCATGTGTTGGCCGGGGCTGACATAAATTGTGTTTGGCGACTCGTTTACTAAAAAGTAGTGGCACTTTATTGTTAGAAACCGATACAGCTGTTTCCTGTAGGCATAGGATGCTATCAGTATCCGTGGATACGACACCTGTCAGTCCTGTTGGGAAATCTGTCCGTTGGAAGCGGTCTGTGATTTGTGCAGCGACCAAACAAGATTCATGTGGCTCTATACGTAATTTTTGTATGGCATGAACTCTGTATGGTTTTAAAAGTGAAGCTGTGTGCTTTTGAAAATTCAAGAACAGCTCCGTGTTCATTTAAGAATGTTCTACCCAAAATTAAGGCGTGGTTCAGCTTATCGAATCACGTAAAATTGTTCAGAGTATTCTTTACCCGCCATCTGTAGGTGCAGTGTAATGCTGCCTGTAGGTGTGAAATTGTCACCGTCTGCTGTATGAAATGATCTAGTAGTTGGCGTAGTTTGTTTGCGCTAATGCGGTACAATTTTGACAATGTTGACACTGAAACACAAGAGACAGATGCGCCCGTGTCGATTAAAGCTGTGACATGTCTATTAACTGATTTGAAGAAAATGTCCACGGTAGAATCTTTGAAAAAATTAACATCAAGGGTATTGGTATGGGAGATCGCATTTAGTGAGGGAATGGCACTTGGGTGTGCTGCCGTGGATGTTTATGAGTATTATGCGAGCGTTGTGACGAATGTGAATGAGACGACGACTCATGGGTTTGATCTAAACTATTGAAGTAATGTGAATGAGATGATGAGTGGTGATTTGATGATTGGGCGGCAAGCAATTAGTTTAAATGTTAGGTAAGAATTATTCTTGTCACTCACTTCGTCGACTTGATTTTGTTGTCCTGGTTTGTCTTTGTTAAATCTATATCGTCACCATATATCTTGCCATCTCTGTTTCGAGACTGTGATCTGTCGCCACGCGATTGTGGAGCGGTAGTCGCCACGCGATTGGCTTTATTGTCGGTCATATCGGCTCCTCCCCCCTCGACTGATGCCGTCTGCTGCCGTGCTCTTCCATGGCATTAGTGAGGCTGCCACCTCTTTTTCCTTAGACATAGCCTATTCTCCCGGCTTTCTCGGGCGCAAGCTACCAATTGATTAATATTGTTATATTCATCATCTTTAATCTCAGCTACTGCAATTTCGGGTAGTAAATTATTGCAAAAAAAGGTCTATTTGTGTTTCCCAGTGTGGTTGACATTCTGAAAACCGTTGTAGGATGTCAGCTAAATTCACGCACTGATTAGTGGTGTTTTGGCGCCTGTTAATATAGTTTCTCTTGCGCATGGATAGTGGCTTTTGTTGCATGGAAAATATATCTTTTAGGTGGGCCATGGCGTTGGCGTAGGAAAAATTGCTTCGGTTGGTAATGAAAAATATTTTACCTTGGCAAAACCATCTAGAATTGTCGGTAAAATGTTATGTCTCTGAGGGTCAGACTCTGGCCAATCTAGGTAGTTGAAATAAGTTTCCAGCTCAGTTTGCCACTTCTCAAAGCTGCTGTACAGCGAGCCATCGAAACGAGGCAATACCACGTTTGGGCCTCTACGTGTATTGGTACGTTGGGGTGGTTTTGTTTTGGTAGTTAGTAATTGATCTACGACCTGGCAAAGTTTGTCGATTTTATGGTCTGGTGTATTGTCTACGTGAGCAGTTGTATCTTGAATTAATTGTAACTGACCTTTAGTTTCGTCCAATTTGACTTGTGTATCCTTTAGGGCAGTGCCCAACTGTCTAATTGTGTCATTGGCCTCAGCCTTTTCTTTTTCCAGTGTATCTAATCTGGATAACAAATCTTTTTGCGCATCGAGTTGCGCCTGTATCATGTTTTTGAGATCATCAATATCGCCCATTTTATGCGGTTGTGAGTCAACAACCGTGTCGCCGGTATTGATGTCTGATGTAGAAGGTGTGGCTTGAACGTGACGGTATCGTCGTGTGAAGTGAGCCGGGCGAGGTCGCCGGGCTGGTGAAAGGTTGTGAGAGAGGCGGGTGGCCTAACTGCTTTTAGGCTTAGGTGTTTTCGAAACCACTGTCAGCGGATGCTGAAGGTAGAAAGTGTGACAGCGGATGCAATAGGAGATTCATTGGTGAAACTTTTTCGAACTTGGAAACGTTGGGAGTAGAGTTTCTTTTCATAGTTGTTCAATCTTGAAGACGTCTCCACCATTATGTCACGTTGGGTTTGAAGGAAAGAGAAGTTGTTGTATTTATTCTATTTATTGACTGTCCTGTTACATCGAGTTCCAGTTTATATATCCCGTGCTCGTCTAGCTCAATAGACTAGTAAGAGCGGGCTGAGGTCTAGTAGACTCATAGGCAGGAAGTCCCTGCCTTTTATATGAGCAAAAGCGGGGCCTGATTAGTCTACCCTTACAGTATTTTTAACTTATATTTAAATAAACTATTTTATAACACTGCTTTGTGTTTAGAAGGGTCAATGGACAGTAAAAATGCACATGAAAGTGTAATTAACTTGGTTTCAACATATTTGATTAGAAATAAATACGAAGGTTTGGACGATAGTCGTCTTACTTTTTTATAAAAAAACGTTCAAAAGTAAGGAAAAATCAATGACAAATGTACATGATGTTTTTTTTAAATTTTAACCATTTTATTTTTTAAATATGTTACTTTTGACCCCCCCGTGGGGGTTTGGAAAAAACCCCCAAACTCTTGGCTTATAAAGAGATATATTCTGTTAAATGATATTCAATTTAATTATCATTATAGGAATATTGGTGTACGGCAGTGGTGGATCACACAGCATTCCTTACATGCTTGCGTTTAATCTTAACCACAGTAACCACACCGTTAGCACACTATGAACAAAGATCGAGTTTTATTTAATATTATCGCAAAATATAGCTGTATGTCTAATGCACCGGCTATAAAATAAGGGTCTGTCAAATTATCTTTGTAGGAATATTGGTTTACAATATACAACTTCAACCCAAAGTGATGGATGAGTTGTTCTACAAGGTATTTCGTGAATACCTTCTGTTATTGTCCACTATTATTGAATCACTCGTAGTCGCATACATATGATGATACACAGTTTCTTACATTTGCCTATACTGCCCCCTCACGCATTCAGATATATCGATTTTCCAAATGTCCTTCCAGATTCCAAACGTGTCTGGTTAAATGAGGTTGTACTGTATAGTTGAATGCATTTGCCATAAACAAAAATGAAAAGAACTATTGTATACATTATGAATATAACTAACGACACTAACTTACACTTAATTAAAAAACTTTTAGTTTTTTCAATTTAACTGCCTATTCAATAGAAAATTAGCATACATGTTCGCCTTTCCCGCCTTTCCTGTGTTTCTTTCTGTGCATCCTTCTCGACAAGAGAGAACTATGGCTGGAACCCCAGTGCGTAAGTAGTGGCTAAAAATAATACCAGCTATGTGAATTGGTTTTAAATTCCTTACTTTCCAAATAAAGGACATGATAATCTTTATCTAAAGAACAACTTTGTCAGAATTATATTTTGTAGTTCCCATCAAGTATTTTACTATTTGTAGTAAACTAAATCAATAAACAAGTGATTTGTTTTAGGCAGTGGCTATTGGTCCGGCGCGCCGGAAAAATAACCAGTAGTCTATTTGTCCGGCGACCACGACGGACAAATAAGAAGGAGTCTAATTGTCCGTCGGGTACAATTATGCACTATCATGTACGTCGTGTGTTTATATACGACGGCCGTTTGTCCGGCGGGTGTCTGTGTGGGTTACTGTTTATTAAAATAGTTTAGTTAATGTTTTAGTTACCAAGTAAAAACACACACAAGCGCGATTTGGGGGTGTAGGTTTTATTTAGTTACAAAGCTTTTTACAATAATATAATTGAATGCAAACGACTAGAATCAGAATCCAAAGAACACACAGATTAATTAATACAATAAGTGAAATGTGACATTAGAAACATGAGAAACCTACCTCTGATTCGGACGATCACCTAACATTCTTGACACATGTTTTTTCCCCACCATGTATACGCTTGTACAATTGCACAAAATTAACTTTCATATACTTTCATATACTCATTTATAGCTTCATTGAGAGCCGTAAATGTCAGTTTTATTTTAAAAAAAACACATAATATCTACTTTTCTTGTAAGGACGTGTATTTTGGTAAAATAAATCAAATATATACATTTTAACATGAAATATGTTATTAGGATCTGTATACGTTATTTGAATTCAATTATGTTATTGTACTGTAGTCATATGTGTTTAATTGTTATTTTGAACTTCTACGGTATTTTGAAAGGATTCTATGCTATTTCCAAGTGCAAATATAGTGGATATTTTTAGGAGATAGATTTCAAAATTTAGAATTTTTTGGGTGAAAGTGGTTGGAACAGCGGGCGATTGATGGAACAGCCTACGAAAAAAGTCTACAAAATTCCGCTACCGTAAGCTGTTTTAAGTAAGTAAGTGGGTAATTTTTATTGCCGTTTGCTAAAAACTGCTTTTAACCAAACTCTATTTGGAAACTAAATATACCTTTGTTCCTAACTTTTTATTCTCTTTCTATTGGTGTATAAAGATAAATGCATTGGTGTGCATTTAAAAATCATGTTTTTAAAAAATGTATGCGAAAGTTTGAAAGTCTAATCCTGAATGCTAGGCAATCAACAATACATCATACCCCCCTCTCAGCAGTAATTGCTTGCGTAGTCTCTATCGACAGCCGCCTGCTGACTCAGTTCACTTCACTCAGTTCACCGTAGTAAAGGAATGTGATAGAGACTACGGGTTAGCGTCTCCCGGCCATGTTGGATAATTTCTAAATACAGGATATGGACATGCTGCATATTTTCCGATTTTTCTGCTTATAAAATAGAATAAATCATTGCAAAATAAATGCAGGTGTGACCATGAAAAGTTTGAGAAGCAAGGAGGAAAGTTTGGACGATGCACGTGTAGTTAGAAGCCTGTTTGTGATCGTGACATTGATTAGAAAGCTATTCCATGGACCATGGTCTGCAAAATATCATACCGCTGTAAATTCTGGAATATAACTCACACATACTGGAATTGACAGATCAACAGCAAGGATACATACCCAGGATCAAACATCCGAACTATACAGGACTTTATTCAGAGAGACTCATTGAAAAGTTTGGCAAATCTTTGTTAAAAGCTAATATTACGACGTTACGTTCCTTCTGTCTATCCAAGTGCCCAGTGGAAAAAAAACCGGAGTCACACACACACGCATAGCTAATATGCGAATTCTTCAATCGCTTCAAAAAATTCATCTTGGTTGTCATGTCCAGATCTAATGAATGGGAATATTGACGAAAATGAAGTCTACACACAATTTCACAAATAACTGTAGTCTGAGACTGATGGACTAGATCTGGGATAAACCTGTGACCGTGTGTAACTGTAATTGTTGACATGATTGACGTGAAAACATGGGATTATGCATTAAAACGTATCCGTCAGATTGGAATGGCTTATTTGCATGTATGTATTTGCAAATAATTTGGCAGTTGTTTTTTGTGGGAATGTTTTTGCACTGTTTGGGCCCGATGGAGACTATCTACCACAGGCCATAAATTAATTTTGGTGCATTGAATTCATTTTGGTAATTTGTTAATGTTTGTCTTTTGTTTATAATATTTATTATTTAAATTAGTAGTGTGTAAATTTGAAAATGAATATATGAACATTGTTTTACAAAAGGTTAATCATTGCTGGAGTTTTCTAATATTAGAAAAAGCTAGATAACTATTTTCTAGAGTCTGCCATCTACAATCTGTACTACTATTACCATGCTCAAGCAAAACACGGTCGTGGTGAGGTGCAATTTTGTTCAACATGTTAAAACCTATGAATTTCTCGAATTACCACTCAAATGAATAAATATGACACATAAATTAGTCTCCGTAGGGAGACGGGCCAGCTAGTATATCTTAATTGCCCATAAGTCAACGCAGCACGCAGTGTTCTTTGAACACTTTTGATCTAGTTCTTGGTTGTGTTGGTTTATTTTTGGTAGTACTGATAGATTTAATGTAAATCTAAGGTGAAAATAAACTCATTCTTATTCTTATTCTTATGTGTGTTATATCTCAGATTAGTTAGTTAGATATAGTTAGATTACATTAATTAACCTTATGGATAAAAATTTGCGTATGGGTTTATTTTTCACATGTGAGGTCATGTCTAAACTAATTTGATTACACAGTAACCTAGATGGACAAAAAGGCTACAGATTTATTAGTTAGAGACGGCCGCCGGATTTACAGCCTATCACTCGCCGTACATACCACCAGCCGGACATATAGCCTAATACCTATTTGTCTGGCGGAGTCGCCGGACAAATAGACTACTGGTTATTTTTCCGGCGCGCCGGACCAATAGCCACTGCGTTTGTTTTATGTCTAATTTTTATACAATTTTTTTTTAGTCCTAGATTTTAAGCCTGAGCCTTGTTCAACCAGGATATCTATTACTCTGGAGGTTAGAACTAGAGATGTCAATTTTCACCAATTTTGATATTCGAAGCTTCAGCCGTTTTGAGGGCCGAAGCTTCGAAGCTTCGGCCATAAAGGAGGCGGGGCATAATGTTTAAACTTCATTACCACAATTCACCCTTTTATAGAGTGCGATGTTATAAGAAGAAAACAGTGATTGATATTATACTATTAACGTGTTCGACATGCTTATAACAGTGGATGGACTACACATAGATACATAAATAAACAATTAATATTACTTGAATGGTTAGGACGGCATGAGTTGTGATTATAGTGTAGGCATTTAGTCCTTTAATACTTGGTCCTAAACCAAAACACGCAACGAAAGGGAGGATACTATGGTAGAATAATCTCCATTCTACTTCCAGTATTTGACCATTACACTGATAATCAAGCAGTGTGCTGTGTTACATAACTTACCACCATAATGGTTTAGAGTGACCTTGAATGACCAGGTGACGCCCCTTTCATTTACACCACCAGAGAACAATGGGAAACTTGCACTAAGGGCCTAAATCAAATGGCACAACAAAGCAGCAGACAAGATGGTATAACTATCTTCCTTGTACTACCCATGGTATTTGACCATTAAACTGATTATCTTGTAGTATACTCTTGTCTAACTGGCTACCTTGAGAGTTTAAAAGCTATGAATGACCTTAACTCTTTGACGGTCGCCGTATTTTGGACGTGTGACGTACTTTCACATCACACAAAGTCATTGATTTTCAGATTTTATTGTCGTAGATACTGCGAGTTCCACAGGTATACTGAAGAGTCCAAATAGTATTATACTTACACAGGAGACATGAAATGCGATTCAGATTCTTATTTTCACACTTACAACTCATATTATTATACGTTTTGAAAGAAATCTTAATTATAACCATCCGAGATTTCGATTTCGATTCAAACAATGTCATTTGACAGGCCCAGGCGGTTTGGTATTATCGCATGACTCTGTGGGTGTAATGACTTATTTAAACTATCAATCAACGAGAAAGGCATGCTAGACGTTATGGAACAAAAAGAAATTATTATCAGAACCAATTTTAATTCACAAAACTAAGGGGATTTTCTTGATGCTTCTTACCGGTTGTTAATTTTTCGTGTCGCGACTTGACATTGTTCCAAATCTCCCGCCAGACGTAATGCACAGGCTAGACATGTCTAGAGAAAGATGACGATGCTTCTACATCTATCCGACAAACAGTGGTAGATTTACAAATGCTCCATTTCACTGGCTGTTAAAATCGACATTTTACAGAGAGTCATTTTCAGTCTATGCTTACCGCCATGTTAGCTGTCAATTTGCCTCGGAAACGCTTGTGATTGGCTGAAACAGTAGCCTTTTCTCCCCAGCATGTTGTTTTGCAATGCTGCTATGCTTGTTAACGCTGTTGGCAGAGGCTACAGCCCAGAAAATGGGCGTAAACACACACGAAATATAATGAAGGAATAAATTATTTTTGTGAGGTCAGGGTTCACCGCATAATGAGATGTTTACAAAACAGATAGGAAAAATGGATGCCAAATCTTTTGACACTAAAGCCGATGGGGTTTTGTGACGACAAATAATTAGATTTTAGTGGTCAAAGTTGAGTACCGAAAACTGGTGTTTCATCTCTAAGTATGTCTTCTTTGAAAAACATATATTATTTACTATAAAAAGTGGTTTATATCGTAATAAGGTGATGGCTAATGAATGGAGTAGGCGATTTTGATTCACCACGTGGTCTTGTACGATGCATGTTGCAAAACACTTTGATAGATACGGTGGGTTTGAAGAAACGGTATTTTTAGGCTTATTTTAAGCCATGCATTAGGCATAAATGCCTTCCCGAATCGGCAAAGGGTTAAACAGAGATGCTAACCTCAAATTTTGAAATTTCTGAATACCGAGGCCAAAATTTCTGAATTTGGGTCAAAATTTCTGAATCTTACATTAAATATGTATTTTTAACTTATATTTAAATAAGACTATTTTATAACACTGCTTTGTGTTTAGAAGGTCAATGGACAGTAAAAATGCACATGAAAGTAATTAACTTGGTTTCAACATATTTGATTAGAAATAAATACGAAGGTTTGGACGATAGTCGTCCTACTTTGCGAAAAAACGTTCAAAGTAAGGGGAAACATGAGAAACCTACCTCTGATTCGACGATCACCTAACATTCTTGACACATGTTTTTCCCCACCATGTATACATGCTTGTACAATTGCACAAAATTAACTTTCATATACTTTCATACTCATTTATAGCTTCATTGAGAGCTGTAAATGTAAGTTTTATTTAAAAAACCCACATAATATCTACTTTTCTTGTAAGGACTTGTATTTTGGTAAAATAAATCAAATATATACATTTTAACATGGAAATGTTATTAGGATCTGCATACGTTATTTGTAAATTCACCATGTTATTGTACTGTAGTCATATGTGTTTAATTGTGTCGCCTGCTCAGCTGCTGAAGCAAAGCATTGTGTTTGGTTCGTTTGTAAACTATGTAACTAACTATGTCTCTGGACTATGTAACTATGCAACTATGAACCCATTTCGCTCAAACTTCACACAACTATGAGGTTTGAGCCGACACCAAAGTGATTCGATTTTTGGGCAATCTGCCACTAAACTGTGGTTTCTAGAAGCCCATTCATGATATTCTTACAGATATTCAATGCAATTAAGGCAATTCAAGAAAACCATATTCCAAACTCAAGCAGCAAATATTGATTATTGGGTTTGAAACTGATATTGATTAGTATCTGTTATTCAAACAGTACTATTGTATTGCAACACAAATATCTTTTGCCTGGGTATATTCATTCTGATGTTTTCTCCTCAAATTATTCCATTTCTTGATTGTAAAGTATACATCATTTCAGTATCTTTTATATAATTGGACACACCACCTGAGGGCGGGCGTGTCGCGCATGGTTGCTTCTTTATTCCTGAGGCAACAGCTCTCGGCCTTCTTGGTTTGTTCTAGTTGTTGGCCCGCCAAAAGCTTATTTTGAACTTCTACGGTATTTTGAAAGGATTCTATGCTATTTCCAAGGCAATATAGTGGATATTTTAGAGATAGATTTCAAAATTTAGAATTTTTGGGTGAAAGTGGTTGAACAGCGGGCGATTGATGGAACAGCTTCACAAAAAAGTCTACAAAATTCCGCCATCGTGAAGCTGTTTTAAGTAAGTAAGTGGTACTTTTATTGCCGCTTGCTAAAAACTGCTTTTAACCAAACTCTATTTGGAAACTAAATATACTTTGTTCCTAACTTTTTATTCTCTTCTATTGGTGCAAAGATGTTTTATTGTGTGCATTTAAAACTTAAAATGTAAAGTTTGAAAGTCTAACTCTGAATGCTAGGCAATCAATACATCATACCTCTCCTCAGCAGTGAATTTGCGTAGTCTCTAGTCAGACAGCCGCTGTTGACTCAGTTCACTTCACTCAGTTCATCATAGTAAAGGAATGTGATAGAGACTACGGGTTAAGGCCTCTGGGCCATAGTTGGATATTAATTTCTAAATGCAGAGGACATGCTGCATATTTTCCATTTTTTCGCTTATAAAATAGTCAAATCATTGCAAAACAGTGTGTGACCAGAAAAGCTCATAGCTAAGGGAGGAAAGTTGATCACAATTTGTAGTTAGAAGCCTGTTTGTGATCGCGTGAATATTTTATTAGAAAGCTATTCCATGATCTGATGCCCCATGGTCTGCAAAATATCATACCGCTGTAAATTCTGGAATATAACTCACACATACTGGAATTGACAGATCAACAGCAAGGGATACATACCCAGACCAAACATCCGAACTATACAGGACTTTATTCAGAGAGACTCATTGAAAAGTTTGGCAAATCTTTGTTAAAAGCTAATATTACGACGCTACGCCTTTCTGTCATCCAAGTGCCCAGTGGAAAAAAAACTGAGTCACACACACACACACACACACACGCATAAGACTGATGGACTAGATCTGGGATAAACCTGTGACCGTGTGTAACTGTAATTGTTGACATGATTGACGTGAAAAACATGGGACTATGCATTAAAACGTATCCGTCAGATTGGAATGGCTTATTTGCATGTATGTATTTTGCAAATAATTTGGCAGTTGTTTTTGTGGGAATGTTTTTTGCACTGTTTGGGCCCTGATGGAGACTATCTTACCAGGCCATAAATTAATTTTTTGGTGCATTGAATTCATTTTGGTAATTTGTTAATGTTTGTCTTTGTTTATAATATTTATTATTAGTAGTGTGTAAATTTGAAAATGAATATATGAACATTGTTTTTCAAAGGTTAATCATTGCTGGAGTTTTCTAATATTAGAAAAAAGCTAGATAACTATTTTCTAGAGTCTGCCATCTACAATCTGTACTACTATTACCATGCTCAAGCAAAACACGGTCGTGGTGAGGTGCAATTTTGTTCAACATGTTAAAAACTGTTTTTTTGCTTATTTTTTTAAAAATATATATGTTGGGAACATTATTGTTAATTTTCTCTGCTATGAATTTCAAATTACCACTCAAATGAATAAATATGACACATAAATTAGTTCCTCCGTGAGGAGACGGGCCAGCTAGTATATCTTAATTGCCCATAAGTTAACGCTTGTTTAGCGACGCAGTGTTCTTTTTGAACACTTTTGATCTAGTTCTTGGTTGTGTTGGTTTATTTTTGGTAGTACTGATAGATTTAATGTAAATCTAAGGTGAAAATAAATTTCATTCTTATTCTTATTCTTATTCTTATGTGTGTTATATCTCAGATTAGTTAGTTAGATATAGTTAGATTACATTAATTAACCTTTATGATAAAATTTGCGTATGGTTTATTTTTCACATGTGAGGTCATGTCTAAACTAATTTGATTACACAGTAACCTAGATGGACAAAAGGCTACAGATTTATTAGTTAGAGGCGGCCGCCCGGATTTACAGCCTCCATCACCGGCCGTACATACCACCAGCCGGACATATAGCCTAATACCTATTTGTTCTTATGAGTCGACAAATAGAACTGGAGTATTTTTCGCGCTGGGCTGACCAATAGCCACTGCGCTTTTGTTTTATGTCTAATTTTTATACAAATTTTTTTTAGTCCTAGATTTTAAGCCTGAGCCTTGTTCAACCAGGAAAATATCTATTACTCTGGAGGTTAGAACTAGAGATGTCAATTTTCACCAATTTTGATATTCGAAGCTTCAGCCGTTTTGAGGGCCGAAGCTCCGAAGCTTCGGCCATAAAGGAGGCGGGGCATAATGTTTAAACTTCATTACCACAATTCACCCTTTTATAGAGTGCGATGTTATAAGAAGAAAACAGTGATTGATATCATACTATTAACGTGTTCGACATGCTTATAACAGTGGATGGACTACACATAGATACATAAATAAACAATTAATATTACTTGAATGGTTAGGACGGCATGAGTTGTGATTATAGTGTAGGCATTTAGTCCTTTAATACTTGGTCCTAAACCAAAACACACAAAAAAGAAAGGGAGGATACTATGGTAGAATAATCTCCATTCTACTTTCCAGTATTTGACCATTACACTGATAATCAAGCAGTGTGCTGTGTTACATAACTTACCACCATAATGGTTTAGAGTGACCTTGAATGACCAGGGACGCCCCTTTCATTTACACCACCAGAGAACAATGGAAACTTGTACTAAGGGCCTAAATCAAATGGCACAACAAAGCAGCAGACAAGATGGTATAACTATCTTCCTTGTACTACCCATGGGTATTTGACCATTAAACTGATTATCTTGTAGTATACTCTTGTCTAACTGGCTACCTTGATTATCTTTGATGGTCGTTAGTATACTCTCTTGCATCACACAAAGTCATTGATTTCAGATTTTATTGTCGTAGATACTGCGAGTTTAAAAGGTATGAAGAGTCCAAATAGTATTATGCCAACACAGGAGACATGAAATGCGATTCAGATTCTTATTTTCACAAAATTCATATTATACGTTTTAAAAAAAATCTTACATTAACCATCCGATTTATTTTTAAACAATGTCATTTGAAAGGCCCAGGCGCGGTTTTATAACACTGACTTTGTGTTTATTTAAACTATCAATCAACGCAGAAAGGCATGCAGACATGGAACAAAGAAATTATTATCAGAACCAATTTTAGTTTCAAAACTAAGGGATTTTTGATTGATGCTTATAAATAATTCAGGGCTTGTTCCAAATCCCATTCGTAATGCACAGGTTGTACATGCTCCAGAGAAAGATGAATTTCTACATCGTATCCGACAAACAGTGGTGGATTTTATAAATGCTTCCATTTCATCATTATTGTTAAAATCGACATTTTACAGAGAAATATTTTCAGTCCATGCTTGCCATGTTAGCTGTCAATTTTGTCTTCGGAAACGCTTGTGATTGGCTGAAACAGTAGCCTTTTCCCAGCATGCGTGTTTTGCAATGCTGCTATGCTTGTTAAACGCTGTTGGCAGAGGCTACAGCCTCAGAAATGGGCGTAAACACACGAGGAAATATAATGAAGGAATAAATTATTTTTGTGAGGTCAGGGTTCACCGCATGCTAATGAGTTGTTTACAAATAGATAGCAAAATGCACGCCAAATCTTTTGACACTAAAAGCCGATGGGGGTTTTATGACGACAAATAATTAGATTTAGTGGTCAAAGTTGAGTACCGAAAAACTGGTTTTCATCTCTAAAAGTATGTCTTCTTTAAAAAAAATATATTATTTACTATAAAAAAGTGGTTTATATCGAAATAAGGTGATGGCTAATGAATGGAGTAGGCGATTTTGATTCACCACGTGGTCTTGTACGATGCATGTTGCAAACACTTTGATAGATACGAGGGTTTGAAGAACGTGTATTTTAGGCTTATTTTAAGCCATGCATTAAGGCATAAATGCCTTTCCGACCGGCAAAGGGTTAAACAGAGATGCCAACCTCAAATTTTGAAATTTCTGAATACCGAGGCCAAAATTTCTGAATTTGGGTCAAAATTTCTGAATCTTACATTAAATATGTATTTTTAACTTATATTTAAATAAGACTATTTTATAACACTGCTTTGTGTTTAGAAGGGTCAATGGACAGTAAAAATGCACATGAAAGTGTAATTAACTTGGTTTCAACATATTTGATTAGAAATAAATACGAAGGTTTGGACGATAGTCGTCCTACTTTTTGCGAAAAAACGTTCAAAGTAAGGAAAAATCAATGACAAATGTACATGATGTTTTTTAATTTGAACCATTTTATTTTAACTATGTTACATATAGTACGAGCGTTTTTGAAAGTTATGAAATGAATCTTGTTGGACATTTGAAAAAATTAAAGATCTATTTAAAGTGTTTCAAGTCCCAAATTTTGCTGTAATTTATACACTGGATTGCAGAAGAATGCATCACATTAAAAAAAATGGGGGGATACCCCAAACCCCCTGGCACAAGAGGGGGTTACTTCTGCCACCCCCCCCCACCCCCACCGTGGCGCCGTGGCGCCCTGTTGGCATACTCAAAATGATACAGGCATGTAGAGTTGGAAGAGAGCACACAGGATGTGCAAATGCACCTCAAAATGATACAGGCATGTAGTGTTCCACCAAAATTTTCACCATATCCATAATTATGGATGTGCAAATGCAATTTACCTTAGACATTTTTTAACCACCAGTGCCGCTTTTGCATTCAAACCTGTCTTCTATCTACTATTTCAATGTTCCCATAATCACTTTCAATCCATAATTTACGAGAAAACTGCTTCATAAATGTCGAGTCGACAACGGGTTTTCTACGATTTAAAAACGATCCCGCAACAATCGCACGTCGGACGGCGACACGACTACGCAAGGCTTAACAATTTACACACAACCAATCAAAATTAACCAGAATTTTCCTCCAACGGAGCACGGAACGGTACATATCGTACATAACGCCCCCGCCTTACTGAAACCAAAACCGCACGACTGTTGAGATTAATCGTGGCGGTTGTTATAAATTGATGGACTATCCAATATCGGGACGTGGCGGCTCAGTACTTTTTCTATGCAGTGATATCATTGTTATTTCTTTAATACTCGTCCCTTTAATTTTGCAACATTACGTTACTGGAGGGCACAAAAATTAATTAATAATTAATTTTCAATAATATTCTCAGTACTTATTTTAACTTTCATATACCGTTAACAGGTCGTGTTGGTGCATTTCACGACACCAAGCAGAAGTCTCAATCATCGAGGCTGTCTACCGCATAAATCACAGCATACGCAGCCTGGGCTTCGTGATCGAGACTAAATCTATCTACGACACGTCATTTAAATCGAGTGCATTTTTGTGCGCCGGTAAAAGCATATACACGATGCGTAGTTCAATCGAGAACATTCGATAATGGCGGCGCCATAAGCGAACAAAAATATCAGTATTTATGGAAAAAAGTACAAGTTTTTATAATATTTTGTCATTTCCCCTGAATTTCGGAATTTCTCAATTCCGATCGGAATGATCGGAATCGACTTCGTATTTCGGAATGATTCCGAAATTTCGGAATACTTGGCAACTCTGCCTTAAATGACCAGTCCGTGGCCCTTTCATTGGCACAGCCAGAGAACAAGCAGACAATGCTACATTAACTGCCACAAAGACCCTATTTATATAATACCGGGTTTGTTTCTTTACAAGTTAACATATTACGAAGCATTCGAATCCTGTTTTACTATTCGAAGCTTCGGCTCTTACACCGAAGCTTTGAATTATTTTGACATCTCTAGTTAGAACCATGTGGATAACAACAAACGGTCTATTTGGTCTCCTGGTTTCCCCACGCTGATGATTAGTCATTTAAGTTGAAGCTCACTTTTGGAAACATAACACATTTTGAATGATACATCAGTTCTGCAGTTTGACATCATTCAATCACTATTATCCATAGGGCTCTTATAAATATTCATGCCAGTTGAGAGAATACTGATGAGGGTACCAATATGTAAATTGGGCTTCAAAATTAAGCGTGAAGTCAATTTGTCACCCACGGGTATGATTCAAATATGGTTTATCAGAATAAAAAATCAATTGAAAAATGGGCTTCAATATTAACCGTGAAGTCAATTTGTCAGCAACAGGTATGATTCAAATATGGTTTATCAGAATAAAAAATCAATTGAAAAATGACAAAACCAGTCACAATTATTAATTTCTTTTAGAGGTACCCGTGGGGATGGGGGTAAATCTGTCACCCAAGGGCATGATTCAAATATGACTATTATATAAGCATATGACTCATGTTCCTTTTTTGGTGAAAATCAAATGAGAAATGAAAGTTTTATTGAACACATTTTTTTAATATGGACGCCCTGGGGAGGGGTCAATTTTACACCCAGGGGAACGATTCAGATATTATATGATGATGAGACAGTCATATAAGTTCTGAACACGTTTGGTGAAAATCAATTGAAAAATGAAGGAACTAGTTACAATCATGTTGTTTATTTTTTTAAGCACCCCTGGGGGTGCAGATGTGGGGGTCACCCACAGGCATGATTCTAATATGGTATAGGCATTACATAAGCATATAAGTTATGTGCAAGTTTGGTGGAAATCTAATGTGAAATGAAAAAGTATCATTTAATACATATGTTTTAATATGGACCCGCTGGGCTGCTGTCAAATTTACACCCAGGGGGATCATTCACATAGGATATGATTTTGAGACAGTCATATAAGTTCTGTATAAGTTTGGTGAAAATCAAATGAAAAATATGAATATTTAAAAACATAATATACGAAATATGAAAATATGAAGTGTTAATTTCTTAATACAGACCACCGGGGCAGGGGTAAATTTTACACCCATTGGAATGATTCAAACATGATATGATAATGAGATGGCCATATATTTTGTGTACAAGTTGTGTGTGCACCTCAGTTAATGTGGCATGTAAGAAACATAGCTTAAGCTGAGTGATTCCCATTTGTGGTTGGGTGGTTTTGTGAAAATCTAATGAAAAATATAGAAATTATTAAAACAATATGATTTGTCAATTCTTTTAATATGGATAACTGGACAATAGAAACTTTTATAATCAATTTGTAAATAGCTATTACAAAGAACAATGTTAACACCTTCCAAAATTATCTAACCACAATCTACATGTAAACAATCAGATATCAGAGGTGAAAGGTTCTTGAAAGATTACAAAGTCATTGTTTACATTTGACACTATGTCAATATATTTTGAGTCATGACCCACCTGGCTGATTTGTAACCAGATGGCAGCACCCTGTGATGCTTATGAATATTCATGAGATGCCTAGTCACTACCCCTGGGGAGGGGTCAATATTACACCCAGGGGAATGATTCAAATATGATATGATGATAAGACAGCCATATAAGTTGTGTACAAGTTTGGTGAAAATCAAATGAAAAATAAAGAAATTATTTAGAAAATATGAATTGTTGACGGACAGACGGATGTTATATGGACCCCTGGGGAGGGGTCAATATTACACCCAGGGGAATGATTCAAATATGATATGATGATAAGACAGCCATATAAGTTGTGTACAAGTTTGGTGAAAATCAAATGAAAAATAAAGAAATTATTTAGAAAATATGAATTGTTGACGGACAGACGGATGTTATATGGACCCCTGGGGAGGGGTCAATATTACACCCAGGGGAATGATTCAAATATGATATGATGCTAAGACAGCCATATAAGTTGTGTACAAGTTTGGTGAAAATCAAATGAAAAATAAAGAAATTATTTAGAAAATATGAATTGTTGACGGACAGACGGATGTTATATGGACCCCTGGGGAGGGGTCAATATTGTCAATATTACACCCAGGGGAATGATTCAAATATGATATGATGATAAGACAGCCATATAAGTTGTGTACAAGTTTGGTGAAAATCAAATGAAAAATAAAGAAATTATTTAGAAAATATGAATTGTTGACGGACAGACGGATGTTATATGGACCCCTGGGGAGGGGTCAATATTACACCCAGGGGAATGATTCAAATATGATATGATGATAAGACAGCCATATAAGTTGTGTACAAGTTTGGTGAAAATCAAATGAAAAATAAAGAAATTATTTAGAAAATATGAATTGTTGACGGACAGACGGATGTTATATGGACCCCTGGGGAGGGGTCAATATTACACCGGGAATGATTCAAATATGATATGATGATAAGACAGCCATATAAGTTGTGTACAAGTTTGGTGAAAATCAAATGAAAAATAAAGAAATTATTTAGAAAATATGAATTGTTGACGGACAGACGGATGTTATATGGACCCCTGGGGAGGGGTCAATATTACACCCAGGGGAATGATTCAAATATGATATGATGATAAGACAGCCATATAAGTTGTGTACAAGTTTGGTGAAAATCAAATGAAAAATAAAGAAATTATTTAGAAAATATGAATTGTTGACGGACAGACGGATGTTATATGGACCCCTGGGGAGGGGTCAATATTACACCGGGAATGATTCAAATATGATATGATGATAAGACAGCCATATAAGTTGTGTACAAGTTTGGTGAAAATCAAATGAAAAATAAAGAAATTATTTAGAAAATATGAATTGTTGACGGACAGACGGATGTTATATGGACCCCTGGGGAGGGGTCAATATTACACCCAGGGGAATGATTCAAATATGATATGATGATAAGACAGCCATATAAGTTGTGTACAAGTTTGGTGAAAATCAAATGAAAAATAAAGAAATTATTTAGAAAATATGAATTGTTGACGGACAGACAGACGGACAGACGGACGACAGACGGACGGACGGACGACGAGGTGATCCCAAAAGCTCACTTATTTAGTCAAATGTCATGTATAAAGTCAGACGTCATTGCTAATAGAAATTGACACTTTACACCTGGTCAATCACAATATTTATTCTACATGTATGTAATTGACCACCTGCAGAAATTGCTGTAGACGTTTTCTTCTTTTTTATTGACACTTACATAACTATCTGGTCCATGTACACGTATCATTTTACTGCGTTTTGACATATATTCACATCACACAAAGTCATTGATTTTCAAACCACATTGTCCTATTATAAAGTGAGTTCTACAGGTATACTGAAGAGTCCAAATAGTAGAAATACTTACACAGAGACATGACAACGATTTAGATTCTATTTTCACACTTACAACTCGTTTTATCCACGCTTTGAAAGAAAATTAATTATAACCATCCGAGATCTCAAGCTTCGATTCAAAACATTGTCATTTGACAGGCTTTCGAACAAAGTTTGGAAACTGCAGAGCATGACTCTATGATGTAATGACTTATTTAAATGGTATCAATCAACGCAGAAAAGGCATGCTAGACGTTATGGAACAAAAAGAATTATTATCAGAACCAAATTTAATTCACAAACTAACGCATTTTCTTGGATAATTCTACCGCTTGCTAATTTTCGTGTCGCACTTGACATTGTTTTCCAATCTCCGGCCAGACGTAACGCACAGGCCAAACATGCTCTTACGAAGATGACGCATGCTTCCACATAAAACATCCGCCAAACAGTGGTGGATTTTATAGATGCCTCCATTTCATCATTATCGTTGAAACTCATTTTTACAGAGAAATATTTTCAGTCTATGTTACCTTTTCACCATATTAGCTGTCAATTTCCCTTTACAGCGGAAATGCTTTGTGATTAAGCTGAAAACAGTAGCCTTTCAGCATGCGTTGTTTTGCAATGCTGCTATGCTTGTTAAACGCTGTTGGCAGAGGCTACAGCCTCAGAAATGGCGTACACACGAAATATAATGAAGGAATAAATTATTTTGTGAGGTCAGGGTTCACCGTGATGCTAATGAGATGTTTACAAACAGATAGGAAAAATGGTAGCCGGTTCTTTTTTTTTGATAAAAAAGCCGATGGGGTTTCTGGACGACAAATAATTAGATTTAGTGGTCAAAGTTAGTACCGTAAACTGGTATTTCCATCTCTAAGTATGTCTTCTTTGAAAGAAACATATTGTTATTTACTTAAAATGTGGTTTACTATATCGCTAATGGTGATTGCTAATGAATGGGTAGGCGTTTTTGATTCACACCAAAGAGTCTTATGCGATACATGTACGAAACGCTTTGATAGATCACGAGGAGTTTGAAAGCTATGTTTGCCCCAGGCTCATTTAAATGCATTGAAGCATGAAGCCACGCTTTCCGGCCGGCAAAGGGTTATAAGCGTTATGCGTTACGCGTTATAATAGCGAAGCCGGCGTCTGTCTTTTAATGTAGCTTCAGCCAATCCTATGAGATACTGGATAAGTGCAGGGTGGCGCTTAGCTTCTTCCCATCGAGATTGAGCAATTAAAAAAGGAAATCCCCAAGGAAATTTTTTAAAGGGAAACATTTTAAAAAACCCGACCTCATAATAATGGATGGGCAAAACTTTTTTTTGGCCCCCGGTTCCCCGGGGGAAAATTTTATACAAACAGGGCTTTTCCCAATTTCTTTTTGCATTAAAACTTGTACCCGTGAAACCCCACAGTCAGACTGTTTTCGGCTAATTCGTCCCCCGTTGTTTAAAAACCCCCGCCCCCGTTGCAAAAAAAAAACAGTAACTTAAAACCCTTTTCTTTGCAAGATATTTTGGGGGCAGAAAAAAATCAATCATCTTTTTTTCACCCCTGGCTGCTTTTTCCTTTTGGGGTGTCCTCCCTTGAGGGAATTTTAAGGCGGGGCCCGGGAGCCGCCTTTCCCCCATCTTTTAAACCCTCCCGGCTTTTCCCAAGGGGGCATGCCCCCATCAGATTCTGCTCATTTTTAAAGGGTTTGATTTCTCTTGGGATTAAAAAATGGA
>JAGTTF010000867.1:0-11222 GCA_019095985.1 Streblospio benedicti | reverse complement strand
TCTATGAAGTGTGTAAATAAAGAAAAAATCACCAAAGAAAGACTTGATCCTTTACACAACTCGAAAACGACAAGAACAGAAACGTATTATGGCGATGAATGATGAAAAGGTAGATCATTTTGAGACTAGTAACGTCACATTATCTATACAGCTGCTGATAACCAAAGAGCATAATATACAACTTTGACACCACCTCCAAACTTGTTCTAAGTTTATTACAAACGACCCGCGGATAGTTACGGTTCAGTCAATATTGAATTTGTAGTAGTATTAATTTAATTTCATTATGCTACATGGTTTACTGTGGAAACAAATCACCACTCACGGCCACGCTTTAGACTAATGACTGCACATGGTTTATATCACGATAAGACAGTTTCTGTGCATATTTATCTTTATTTGAAGCTGTGATCGTATTTTCTTCATGACAGAATGGAGGACGGTCACTGATTTAATTGTGATGAGAATTGCAGTCAGAGAATAAAATGGTTCAAAATTAAAAAAAATACCGGTCTTAATATGTGCATAATTGGTGACCTTTTGGAGTGAGTGCGCCCAGGTGGCAGTGCGGGGCAGTGTCCGACTCAGTCCGCAGCAGGTGCAGCGTGCTCAATCACGCGCACAGATCCGCGGGGCAGTGTCCGACATAAGTGGCTATGAAGAGAGACAGCTCGAGGAAGAATTTGGTAAGCAGTGCACTCTCAGTCACGCCGCAGGTGAAGACACAGATCCGCGGGGCAGGTGTGCAGTGTCCGACATAAGTGGCTATGAAGAGAGACAGCTAGAGGAAGAAATTTGGTAAGCAGCAGTCACTCAGTCACCCGCAGGTGTGACACAGATCCAATTATTGCTCAGGGCAGTGTCAGACATAAGTGGGTATGAAGAGACAGCTAGAGGAAGAATTTGGTAAGCAGTGTGCTCAGTCACCCGCGGAGGTGTGTGCACAGATCCATGGGCGGTGTCCAGACATAAGTGGCTATGAAGAGCGAGCAGCGAGGAAGAATTTGGTAAGCAGTACTCAGTCACGCTCAGTCACGCGCAACATAGGCTATTGCACACAGATTTGGTAAGCAGCGGGCGGTGTCCGACATAAGTGGCTATGAAGAAATGACAATTGGAGCTTGAGGCAGTGAATGGCACCAGCAACAGTTTTCACTTGGTGGATAATGATAACAATTAAGTATGTGTAAAAATCCTCTGTATAACAATGTCATGATGTAGTACATTTGATTTTGACAAGGGCACTGCTGTGCAGAAATTTAAATAAATAGAAGAAAATATATATTGTCACATTTTAATTGCTGTGTATAAAGGTTGTATAATCACATGCTATACAGTACTGTTTTTCTCATATAAATATGTATGTTAGTATTGGACAGCTTAGTCTGGCAGATTTTCTTAAGGTTTCAATTGTTAAACCTCACACTTTGTTGTAAGTAGTTATTTTTTCTTTCTAAATTATATAGTTGTTTTATTTCATTTAATAGTTGATTGTAAATATGTAGCAGAAGAATCTAAAGACAATGTTAAAAGCACATATGACAAGATATATGCAAAATTTAAGGAATTCGAAGAAGCCCATATGACTTACCATGATAATCTAACAGACCAAAAAGAAATAGATGACAGTGACAAATATTTCTTTGAAGTCCAAAAAAAAACTACATTTCTTCAATTAAACATATGAAAGACTGGCTGAAGTCACAAAACAAACCACACGTAGAGAAAGACACAGCTGGAAGTGATCTCACACGTAAGGAACTTTTAGAAGTATTGAACATGCCAAAAATAGAAATAGAAATTTTCGAAGGTGATCCGTTGAAATACAATAGCTTTATTAACGTCTTCAAAGAGCAAGTTGACCGTCGCACATCAGATCCATGGGTAAAGCTCACTAGATTGCTACAATACACGGGAGGTAAAGCGAAAGATGCCATTCGTGCTTGTGCACTCATTGGCGGTGCTGAAGGCTATCCAGAAGCAATGTCTATATTACGAAAACGTTTTGGCAATGACGACTTGATCTCTGATATTATCATAAAGAAACTAAAGGGAGGTAGTCATGTTAGAAACCCGTCGGAGATTGAAGAATTAGCGGACCAAATATCTACTGCCTACGTCACGCTAATGGGTATGAGACGGCTATATGAAATAAATAACCAGTCATTTATTTTAGAGATCGCCAGCAGGTTGCCTTTTGACATGGGCCGTCGGTGGAAAAGGGAAGCTGTGAATGTGAAATGTGAAAATGGGAAGTACCCTGATTTCAGACATTTTCGTGACTTTATGTTGAGAGAGGCAGAGATCGCCACCGATCCAGTTTATTACAGTTTGGCCACGAGTGGGGAAAGTAGTAAACATAAATCAGCCTCCAACAGTGCGCGTAATTCATCATCTTTTGCAGCACATACTGAAGATTTCACCATACCACCTTGTATAGCCTGTTCAGGTAAACATAAACTATTCTATTGTGAGAAATTTAAAAGCATGAAACCAGTGGAGAGACTAAGTTTTGTGCAAATTAATAATTTATGTGAAAACTGCCTACTTTCAAACCATAAAGTAAGCACATGTAGACGAAATACAGTGTGCACTGTGCCGGGTTGTGGACAAAAACACACAAAGTTTATCCATGTTGATAGGTCAGATAATGTAACCACCCAACCGCCAATCGCAAATGATTCAGGTCCAGATGAAAGCATGAGTGCAAGTTTGAGCAATGCGATTTTTAATGTTAATACTCAAGAGAACAATACTGTTTGTCTTCCTGTGGTACCTATTGTCATCAACAACTCATACAATACCTGTGCTTTACTTGACAGTGGTTCGACTAATACTTTCTGCAGTAGAAAATTGATTAAGTCATTAGGAATTACAGGTTCGAGTATCACTTACAGTTTGAACACAGTCAACTGTACTGCTAAACCCGTCACGACTGACATGGTAAATCTCTGCATTAAAGGCTCTGATGGTGAGGAAACCATGAATCTACGGAATGTTTATGTTATTGATAATATTCCTGCTAATGCACCCAGCATTGACTTGTGTAGATATGAATATGTGAAGGATCTACCTGTGTGTTCAAAGGGGGAAAAGGTTGAGCTACTTATAGGTCAGGATCATGCAGAAGCACTGCTGCCTCTAGAACTGAAAAAAGGTCGTCCAAAGGAGCTGTTTGCAGTGCGCACTAAGCTGGGTTGGTCATTAAATGGTCCAGTGACAACACACAAAGTGAGTAGAACAGTGACTTCTAATTTCATTCAGATTCAAGATGATATTCATGGAATGTGTGAAATAGAAAATTATCCTATTGTATGTGATAAAGTTGGCTTATCAGTAGAAGATAAACATGTGATTGATTATTGGAATAAACAGATTACAGTTGTTGATGGCAATTATGAAATACCTATTCCATTCAAGATTGATTGTAATGTTAAAAATAAGTTACCAATGGCTATGTCAAGACTCAATTCTGTAAAGCGGAGTTTGGACAAAAGAAATCTTTTCAGTAGATATGATGAAGAAATAACTAAATTGTGTGATAAGGGGTATGCAGAAGTTGTACCTGATGAAACATGTCTAGTTAAACACGTGCACGTGCAAGAGCAGTTCGATGACACAGACGTGCAGAAGTTAAGTAATGGACATGCTGTTGGGAAGCATAGCAATATCCGATGTTTGACACCTTTCCTGGATCAAGATGGAGTTGTGAGAGTCTGTGGTAAAATTAAAAATGCTTTAGTTGATCAGGATTGCAAATATCCCATTATTATGTCACATCAGACCCCTGTTTCAATGTTAATTGTGCGTGATGTTCATAACGTTGCTCATTTGGGAACTGAATGGATGATCAGTCAATTTAGAATGAGATTTTGGATAACTAAGATGAGACATGTAATAAGTAAAGTTAGACGAGACTGTGTGACATGCAAAAGGTTATATGCGTTGCCCTATGTCCAGCATATGGCAAAGGAGTTTTGGAGGAGATGACCCAGGGAGTATTTGGGGTTGTTGCAAAAATTTAGAAAGTGGCGAAAAGCGAAATGTGAAGGAGAATGATTTGGTACTTCTGGTGGAAGATTCCATGCCGCGGGGTTTGTGGCCCTTGGGTGTTGTTGTAAGTGTGAAGCGGAGCCAAGACGGCCTTTGTACGGACTGTGGATATTAGGACAAAGTCCACTCGGTTAACACGACCTATTTCAAAGATTGTATTTCTGGAAGGGGACTTATAGACTTGCTGCATATCATATTTGGAAAATCATCTGATGTGCTCTGATTTGACGTTGAATATGATATTTCATTTGTTGTTTACTTTGCATTCGTTTTCATAAATATTCTATGTTTTCTAGTATAGTTTTATATGTGAGATTAATCATAATATGCTTTGTAAGTTTGTATTTCTTTTTCTTATACTTATTTTTTTTCGTTGTATTTGAATCCCACAGATTCAAATGGTGGGGAGTGTCACATTTTAATTGCTGTGTATAAAGGTTGTTTAATCACATGCTATACAGTACTGTTTTTTCTCCTATATAAATATGTATGTTAGTACTGGACAGCTTAGTCTGGCATATAAGGTTTTAGAATTGTTAACCGTCACCCTCACACTTTGTTGTAAGTAGTTATTTTTTCTTTCTAAATTATATAGTTGTTTTATTTCATTTAATAGTTGATAATTTAGCTTGTATTTATGTATTTTTTCGTTATTGTTGTAGTTTACCTGTCACCTGAGTTTGCTGTGCATTAATTAGATAAAAAACACACATAAACATATAAATTAACTAGAAGTCCCAAAGACTGAGTGGTGAACGGTGACAGCTGACATAAAACCGGCTTCCGCTAAAATCAGCATCGCTTCCGAAACTTTAAAAGTTTTCATCAATAAGATTAGCTGTTGAAAATGCCTGAAGCTCATAATATTGAATCTGAAGACCACAACCGCCAAATGACGTGTGAATGTCTGAATGTTGGGAATGGGTTCATCAAATCTAATGACATTGTTTTGTGAAATCCATAGAAGCTGCAGGGAACGGAAATGACGGCCGAAGAAATCATCAAGTGTTAATTAACACATATGTGAAACAAAATCAAGGTTATGGCCGACAGAGGATTCCAAATCAAGAAGATGTTAGCTACACAGTTTTACACATTGGTATATTTATATAAATAAACAGATATTGTTAAGTTATTGTTTGTTTCTATCGCTGTCATATGATATTTTACGTATGAAAAGCAGACCATAATCAATACAATGGCATTCTACGTTTTGGATAAATCGTAATCTTTGACAGTACTACTGTCAATGATTGTACTCACAGACTACGGGTCACGATTTTTCAGATCATTTCACCTTGAAATTATTATGCAAGAACTCCGTCTCGTACACTTAGAGTGGAGGACTGGCGGGGACTTTGTTTTCATTTGACTTGTTTGGTCTGGTCTTTTGAGGTATTTTCCCCCTTTTGCCCTTTGGCATTTTGGAATAGAGCCGTTTCTCTTCCTTATTTCTTCCAAACTCTTGATTCGTCAAGTACTGCTCTTTGCCACGTGTGCCATATGTACTGCAAAAACCACAAGCTACTCAGAACATGCTTAATTTGAAATCATGACGTATGTACTTAGATCTACAGAGGATTGATTGAAACTATTGTAATAATTTACGGGATGATTATATGGGGCATCGCAAGAGATTTGCAAAAGCTTATTCTCCACCAAAACATTTCAGTGGGGTTTTACCATGATGCCCGTAATTCAAGCCATGTGAATGAATAGCCACAATGCTGGGAATAATTTTTGGAGAATCAACTGTAAATTTCTTGGAGAATTACTGTATGCACTTTGGGAGACTGTACGCAATTCTGAAGGATGGACTAATGATGAGAGGGATTAGAATCCAAATGTGTAAATTTTCTTTGTAATTATACCCTATATTATATCTTTTAAAGTTTACAACTAGACTTAAACATCTCCTAAACATTGTTGCAAGTCAAAGATCAAGGCAATTCAAAGATATAGATTCAAGCTCACAGTAGTAGACCATTTAAGAAAACCATGGAAAGACAAACTACAGAGGGTGTTGAAATTTTACGGGCCAATGCAGATGTGATAATGAATTCAAAACAGGACCATTATAAACCAGTATTAAGAAACATCACATTCAGACATTTTACATGAGCTTGAGATAAAATAGAAAATATAAATAAATATGGCTACATTATGGATAAAAATATATGCATATGAAAAATAAAGAAAGATTATTATATATTGAAACAAGTTTGAATAACAACTACAAACCAATTTTCAGTGGGCTAATGCATGATTGTCGTATGTTCATGATCAGATGGAAACACAATAGTTCAGTTATGACTCCAAAAATAGCTTTGCATGTTAATGGCTTAAAAAATAACTATTTTTTTTGTTACATAAGAGAATCGATTTGAATATTTGTTGAACATAGATATTGTGAATTGTATCAAATTATTGTTTTCTTTTTCAAATGATATGGCTGTTGCTTTTTAGATGTACAATTACAACCCTAACACATGAAACAAGCAAATAGCTGTGTTTAAAAGAATCAAATAGTCATTACTTTTGGCAACATTTGCCCATTTACTGCTTTTTACGCTTTAGAAACATTTACACCCATGTTCTATGATACCTCTGCTATTGTGCCTTTTGATGTTATGTTGATGTTATTTCTCATAATAATGAAATTTAAAAATATGGATCAGACTATTTGTCCGTCTGACGTTCAATGGCAATTACTAGTGTAGTAATCTCTATTCAGTATACAAATCAAATTGCATATTTGTGTTTCAATCTTGTGTATTAATTATGTTTTTTGATTTATGGTTAAAGATCCCTTATTTGATATGTGTATGTGGAGTTAACTTTGATTTTATTGTGAAATGTTTGCGTACATGACGTTAGCTTGGGCTGGACATGTAACACGCGTGAGGAGAAAGCTTGCATCTTTGTCTAGTGATTCGTGTGACTGCCTTGGCATCCAAGATAGTATACATTTATATATGTAAAATGTATGGTTTTAAAAATAAATCATAATGTCTAAAAAAGGGGGTAATGTCAATATGTTTTAAATTGCAGAATGGATGTCATACTCTGCTATCATTGTAGATTCAAAGACCAGCTCATGGAGGAAGTATTGCACCACCAGATCACACATCATGCAGATTCAGAAGTGAAAATCAAACAATATATTCTTGATGCAGAAGCTGTGAACGCCACCTTACAAAGGGCCAGAGTGAAACCCAATGAATGCAAGAAAAATGGATGGATATTGCATTATGATAAAATGGTGGGGACTATAGGGATTGTACCAGAGGCAACCGTATCTGTAAGCAGCCCCCACTTAAAAAAAATCAAAAGTGTTTCAGATCATGAAAATAATAGTGTTCGGCGGAATATTGACTTTGAAAAAGTACAGACGAAAATAATTCAACAATGAATAAAGATGACATTACTGAAGAGGAAAAGGAATTTATGAAGATAGCTGGGCACGCGCGTCAATTCGTTTTATCGCCATGGGCGAGAGATTTTAAATGGGCGAGAGATTTTGCGTTTTTCGCCATATGGCGAATCATTTTCATTCAAGAAAATTTACGCCTGTTCACTTTGTGATTAAATCGACTAAATGTGAGAACGTTTGTGATCATCAATCATTCAATTTGATAACATTTTGGAACACTGTTCACGCTATGACAACAAATATGGCGGCCCCATACACCAGTGTTTGAAATTCCAATGCAGGGGATTTGAACTGGCCCCCTCTGCTTTTCACTCCAGCCCCATCTTTCTAAAAATAAAGGGCTATTAGATCAGAGGTTTTTGGGGGTATGACCATCCTGAATCGAGTTATTTTGGAAAAATGTACAAAAATCTGCCAAAAAATTCTTAACTGTCGATGCGCCATTTTGAAAACACATCGTGGAGCCAACTGGTTCCGATGCCGCTTTTTGGCTAGCGAGGTGGCAAATAACTGTATATATTTATATCGATTCACGATTTGAAACATTAAAAGGGAACTAGTTTATTGGTGTTGTAAATGTCGTTAATATATGGAAATTCGGCATATATCAGCGCCATTTATTTCAAGCAATTTAATAAAAATACTTTATAGTTGCTTGCCTCTCATTTTTGTATTTTTTTTTAGAAAGTCAAAATTATTTAAAAAATTCATTTTATCCAAATTTTCATATAATATTTCAAAACTAATTATATTTTAAACATCAAATTAATCTATAACATTTCAAAACTTTATTTTATTATACACATCAAATTAATCTATAAAAAATTCTGAAACAATTTTATTTTATTGAAGTATGAAAATTACAGTTAAAAATATTCTGTTGCTTTTCAAGGCCCATGTAACCAAGTGATTTTTTCTGAGCAATGACAAACAGCAGACCCAAAAACAAGATAAGTTGAGGAAAAAAACATCAATTGACTGCTGTATAAATACAACTGGTATAGGTCTAACAATTTCAGAATTCTAGAAACAATCCGATTATGAATTTACAAGTTAATGTCTGAATCATCTTCAAATATAGAAAAATTGAGACTTCTCTTGAGTCGTTGGATTGTCCATTTTGGTCACATTACACATTTTACAAGTCAAAAGTCTAAATCTTTGTCACAAATAGAGAAATGAAGACTTCAAGTTGGATTGTCCATTTTGGTCACATTATGCATTTTCAAGTTTATGTCTAAATCTTCACAAATAGAAAAATTACAACTCTTCACTTGAGTTGGATCTATGGACTTCAAACCCGTCTTTTGTTTCATGTAAAATGGTTATGATCTGCTTCATAATGGGAATATTATCCTCTTCACGTTTTTGAAACAAAAAATTTCTATATCCCAAAGCTTTCTGAAATAGAAATCCCTTTCTTTTCAACAATTTCTACATTCATTTTTATCTCAGCCATTTGGTCAGTGAGCTGGTCAATCTTGGCGGATTCGGCGATGTCATCAAATGAGGTGATGCATGGTTACTGCTTTTCAGGACTTGTATTTTTGCATTGAAATTTTGATCGACTACATAATATTAACGTTATTCACGTTGGAGAATGCACGGAACAGGACAGGTAGAATTTTGTTTAAAACGGAGTTGATCTATACTGAACTAGAAACAATCCATAGATCTACAAACAAACGGTTTAACATTAATAACAGGTCATGTCGATAATAGAGTCTAGATCTAAATTTTTGTTTTATAAATGACCATAAGAACTCGCATATTTTGAAACAATACCAACATTGGCTCCAAAGGCCAACACAATGAGTCGTGGCATACATAATTAACAAAGTTTCAACTATAGCAAAAGTTGGGCTCTCTCATGCAAAAGACAGCAACCACCAGCTATATAACACACTATAGATATTTTATGGGCACAATTTTAAAGTCTTTGCATACTATTGAAAACTAAATGAGTCTAACTCTTAGATTCAGGACCTACATCTAGATCAATCATTGCACACAGACAGATTTGAATGATAAAATTCAGTGACTTCTTAAGACAGATTTTAGTAATATTAAAACTAGCACATAACTTGGCCAAATTTGGGTCGAAAGCAAACTAGGCTAGGAATAAGGAAATCTATATTATGTAAGTAACTGTAGAATTATTCTTATCAGCACATGAGAGCATAGCAGATGAAGATGACAGTGACACTTTCAGACTTTCAAAAGAAAATGGCAAAAAAAAAAAAGAGTATTCACCTGGTATGTGGTTTTGTACTGTACAGGGCCACAGGAGAAATATCATACTTGTCCATATAGGACAGGTATCCTGAAAAAATATACCTGTCCTAACTAAGTACAATGACACAAGAACAAACCGCCATAAAGTCACCATCCCTCGATAAAAAAAAATTCTAATCCCACTGAAAAAAAATGTAGGAGCTCCAGTTTTTTTTAATCATCTGCAGTATTTTATAGAAAATATACCAATATATTATATTGTGGGATTGATACAATTAACATTTAATCATTATTATGTTTTGTAGAGATGACGCACCAAAAGATACAATTTGTCTCATTTGAGGAGTGGGTGGATGCCGCTCAACCAGAGACTGTGTTAAATGATTTAGCTTATATTGATCTGGACAGAAAGCTGTAAATATTATCACATTAAAAAATCAGATTGCAATGGCAAAACCATAATGATATAGAGGGTGGAGCGGCTCAACCAGAGTGAAGAGATTACGGTCAGTGACTTAGATTTTTACTCATTTATTACACAATTGAATTTGAATAGGTACGTTTTACGTCATAATGGAACATACTGTACATAGATCTAGATCTAACAATATCTGAAACTGAGTAAGTCTTCCATACTAAAGTACCTGAAGACTGTCAATATTCTCTAAGTAATCTTAGACGTTTACTCTCCCATGTCCAATGTACCAAGACGTACACACCAGCTTTTAAAATATATACAGTAAAAAAGATTGTCAATATCGTAGATAACCAATAGACAAAAGGTCGTACAAACACCAAATATGTCTGTTTCGTCTAAGGCCCATTCTTGGAATGATCCTAAGGTTTGGAGTCATAACATTGAGTAGTTTTCTTTAAAATCATCGGACATGGGTTAATGTATGTCGAAAAAACAGTAGTCCTGTAACTGGTGCTGGCACTAATTAGAAGAGCTATTACAGAGTTAATACAAGATTTCTCACAAGGTTCCAGGAATCTAGGCCCTACGATCTAGGGGTAATGTATGAAATTAGATTGGTGATGAATCGTGTATTGGCTCTGCTACTAAAATGCATGAGCTAATTCAACCACATTGTTGGCCACAGTCACTGGATGTGAAAAAATAAAGGCTTGTAAAAATTCAGGCTTTCACTAACCATTCAGCCTGACAGATCAAAAAAGAGTCCCGGCAGTGACTGTGATGTAGTCTTAAAGACTTGGAAAGAATGCTCTAACGTCACTAAATACTATGTTTCTTAATCGATAGTTTAATTGGCTAAGGTCGTTAACACCAAAACCTCAAACAAATGGATGGAAGGTAGTGAAAGATGACAATCATGACATCATAACTAGCGTTTTAGATTCACCAATTAGAAGATACTCACTAACAGGACTTTAGACATTAGAGAACTCTCTCGCCAAGCATACAGGGGGCGATATCACATAGCCTCTGCCAGGACTCGATCCTGGACCACTCAACACTGTAAGGCACCTATTCGCCTAG
>JAGTTF010000865.1:0-11995 GCA_019095985.1 Streblospio benedicti | reverse complement strand
CCCCCCAAAACCCCACCTACGGTTGGTCGTTTTTAAAATGTAACATCACCACTGGAATCATGATACAAACGGACGTCCATGAATCGACTATTGTTAATGGTTTGAAATGATGGGATTGGGGACGATGAATGATTAGTGGTTGAAACGTGTGGCGCGCTTAGCAGTTTAAATCCTGTAGGACAATCTACCACATTCATCTCATCTACTTGGCGTGGGCCGGGGAGGTGCTACGTCACAGATCTACTGCTGAAACGTGAGTTGGGGTAGAGCAGGCTGCCTTGATACGCAGGGTTGTCTCCGAATAGCGCCTGCAGTCACGGGTGGCGGGCTGCTATAAACGCATCCATTTGGACCTCGACCGGAGCGGTCGCGGGCGGTGACCTGCTGCGTGAACCATAACGCCGGCATAGGGCACCGCGGCAGACGAGCTACGATGTCTGCTGTCTCGCCTTGGGTCGCGGTTCAAGCCGGAGAATCATTGCGCCGCGGGCGGAATGACACTGGGTTGATGGACTCGCCAGCTTGGCGGCGAGATGTAACCGGCGTTCTGCGCGCCGGCGCTGCTAACGCAGGGAGCGCATGTCTGTGTAATTATCATCTTGTATCTCTGCTGCTATTCTGGTAACAGCATGGAACAGTACGTGTCTACCTGAGTTTCGAGGGATGGGTTGTATTCCGCAAATCGCTGAAGATGTCAGCTCTGGAACATTTACAAAATGTAATATAGGGTATGTAAATGTTCGGGTTTCTTTTTGTTATATATGTTATTAGATACGCAATGTCTCATTGTATTGTAATACTTGATGAATGAGTATCAAATTAAATTAATGTCTTAATTTAAATTTTGTAAGAAAGAGGGATGTTAAGCTGTTCATTGGTAGCGCACTTCAGAAAGTTGTGTACACTTGTGCCCAGTGATATGACATGTTGTTAGCCTCAGTATATGTAGATTAATGTGAAACGTACTTAGCAATGAAGCATGTATGTAAGTCATGTTCTGTGATCATATGGTTCAAGGCTAACATGCAGACAAGCATGTCAGCATGTCTGGTGTCTTTGTATATAACCACCACGCACCAGTACATATGCCTTTAGTACTATTGTCACTATGTCAGAGGTAAATAGTACACGGCAGTTTCATTGTGATAGGCTGATGTAGCTATTGTCTGTTATATATATATATATGTATCTATGTACGTGATTGATGTATAAATGAAGATTAAAATGAACAATAAAGACATTGGAAGTTAAAGGATAGTCATTACCCGGCATTATACACGGTCTCGCCGTTACCCAGGAAGGAAACGCTCAACAATGAAGTTTAAATAAATTTAGAAAATCTATGAGCTTTGTGACCAACATCAACAATAAATCAAACATCTTCAGAGGAGACATTCAGTTATTCTATAATCCACAACTATAAAACTATGCATGCACGGTCATTTACCTCTCAAAAATCCTTGGCCAACTTTTGATGAAGCTTAAATACGATGTGTTTTATGTTTATTCTTACTAGATATGTAGTCTTTCTAGGATATTCTGTATATGTGTATATATTTGAATTACTAATTTTAAAATTGATTGACCTAAAAGGGCCTGATCTAGAAAGGGAGATTTATGGAGTTTCAGACGACTACTTGTTGTATAAATGTTTCCATGTTCCATAAATAAATGATTTTTTCAATTAAATGTGGCGTCATTTTTTTAATCACAATGACAAAACAAATTCAGCAAGCTGAAATACATATAATCCAGTTAAAAGCTTCTATGAATTTGAATTTGCCTTTCCTCCTCTATTGAGGCTAGAATGTACATATAAAGCCACTGGCCTAGCTTCTACAGTTATACACATATATTAGCATCTAATGATATTGTGGCTCAGAATTTTTTTTCATACAAAATTTGGCAATTTATTAGTAAGACTAGTAATTTTCATGCAAATGATAGAAATGTGACTTCTGAAAAGATGTTAATGATTGCTTCTCAACACCATGTCAATTTGGGGGAAGCTGTGTTGATAAAGTCAACGATTATTTGTGCAAGTGCAATGCTGGATATAGTGGAACGCACTGTGAAACAAGTAAGTTCGCCTTTGGAAAACAATGTTTTCAAAAAGGAAAACTGTTAGTGTCATAAATTGTGGTTTATTTCAATGTTCTTTAAGCGCTAATGAATTTTGTAAGGATAAATGGAATTTTGTTAAAACATTATTTAAATATCATTGATATTTGGTTAAATTGCTAATTAGAAATAGCATTTTGACCATAGTTGATATGCTTATTAACCTTACGAATTTGATATCTTCCAAATGCTTACATTTTACCACGCACACACTAGAGCACCTCTGTTAAATAGTTGATAGGTTTGAGAAAAATGGAAGAAATCTATATAAATTATTGCCCTCTTGTATATCAGGCCATGTTCAAATGATGCTAGAAAGGTAATCAGGTGGAGTCCAGAAAGAACCTTGAATTTAGGTTTGAACAGGAGTGGCAATGTGTACTATTTTCATGTTAAAGGCATGCATTTTTGTCTTCAATCTTTTTAATGAGTAAAGTAAGTAAGTAAGTAACTAAATAGTTTATTAAAGTGTCACACGTCATTAACAGAATAATAACAATCTAATTGCCTTAATAAAATAATGTCCGGCCGACATCAGTCTATGCGACACTAAAAAAAATTTAATATCAAGTATATAGAATAAATCAAATATATAGTAATCTTTGAACATTTTTAAAAAAGTTTTTGCTAAAATGGTTTGATAAGATCATTTGTCATTAAGACACAGTACTTGGTACGCATTTTAAAATTATTGAATGTTTCAACATTCATGATAATTCATTTGAAAAGTTGATGTAATAGATCATTATACAATATACAAATAATTAAAAAGTGTTGTTCATCCTCTACTTCATTTAAATGACAAAATTTACATATTCTATTTCTCAAGTGTTATATTTTCAAATCTGCCTGTCTACTGGTTTAAGATAATATGTTCCTGTGCTCAAGGGGAATTGATGCTGTTACATATGATTCTGTTTGTATCCAAGTTTTAAAAAATTCTACATGATCCCATCTTTTATTCCCATGTTCAAGGTTATTGAGATTGCTTAACCATTTTTTCCTTTTCATAGAAGATTTAGTTAATGTTTCATCATATTTACAATCTATGCTATATTTTTCAAGGAGGTTTACACATTTATATTTGAATGACCCTTTAAGTAGTTTGTGTTTCCTAAAACAATGGCAGGAATTCTATTCTATTCATTATTTAGCAACGAACTTTGTTCATTCTAAATGATTGTATTATTGAGGTTGGGGGAGGTAGAGAGGTTGCTTCAAAGTAAATTTATATATGTTTCTATTGGAAGGATTTTTGGGATTTTTGTTTTTGGTGTAAATCGTATTGAATTACACTTCAGCCCAGAAAAATTTGGCAGTTCTTTTATTTTACAACATTTAATCTTTTATCATCACTAGGAACTAAATATACTAATGTAGTTGTTGTGATATATGTATTTTATTCTTTAATAGCTCGTGACCAAATCTAACTTTATTGGATAATTTAGGTCAATGTTGCAATACAATGAACCATCAAATTTCACTCGTAATAAAGGAACGTTCTGCGTTTAACCCAGAATCAGAGGAACCAGCAGGACATAATTTCCACATAAAAATATCCAAATATATTGTTACCTGCACCAGCCGGTTGCACATAAAAGGGTCTAGTATTCAAAGTATAGATGCTGATTCTTATTATCACACTTTGAGCCCATAATATTCTACATATTTTAAGAAATCCATCGAAACTCCCCAGATCAAGATAATAATAAATGCTCTCTATTATCGCCATGCCACCTGTCTGCTAACATATCATCATTGAATCTGCAACAACGAGCCGAAGCTTGACTAAGGCTGATTCTTTTGAAACCAGCATATGCATAAATTATGATAATGAGCATGTGCACTGTATGAAACGTGAAGAGGGTTATTGGAACAACCCTCGTCTCCAAAATGGCGGTCAACACCTATTCATAAGTATTATCTTGGTTTTCTATTGAGTAAACACACTATACGTTAACTTTAATGCCGAGTTGAATAGGTTTTATCTCGTAGATTGTGTACACATGAACGTTTTAGAAGTATATAGTATAACAAACAGAAAATTTAGCCTAAAGTAATCAGATGAGAGGAGGGCTGGGGGGGTTGTTCACAAGTACCATTCTTGCATGATGAGGGTTGTTGAAATTAAAGATGAGGGTTGTTGCAAATGACATGCTTATATTTATATAAAATAATATTAAATTCTTGAAAGTGTAATATATCGTACATTTACTTACATTATATAATACAATACAATAATACATTTTACTAAAACTTGTGTAATAGATGGGAAGTTTATAACAAACATCAGTTACAAATACTTTCCCAGGGATAGGACATTTCATTTCAAATGATAATTTGGTCTTCATAGAGGTAATGGCAGTTCCATCTCTACTAATAACTGCATAAGGCCCATCTGTATTCAATGGTACAACCACACATCCATGCTCCATTACGTAACTTATCTTTTGTTATACATGTTCTCTACATTTAGAATACATAAAAACTGGCTTACTTTGGCTTGACAACGTCATTAAATCACCTTTTATCTCTGAATCGGTGGTGTTGCCATTTTTATGAGACGAGGGTTGTTGCAATAACCTTCTTCACGTTTCCTACAGTGATGTGTTTGGCGCTACTCTTAATCGCATCGTGTTATGTTCGTTGTTGACCATATTACCATATGTCATAAAGGCTAATTATAGAATCCATGCATAATACGTCATCAAATCGGTAATTGATGATGAAATACTCATGGCTATGGCGGATGTTAAAAAAATCTAATAAGTTTTTTTAAATACGTTTTTAAACGTTTAAGCTTGAAGTATTTAGTTTATTTGTTCGATTATGTGGCAATAGGTTTGTATTTCTAGTCTGATTTTTTCGAGTTAATTTTGTTTTTTCCACATGGCATGTATTTTTCCAAAGCAATCTAATAATATAATTATGAAAAATAATGATCTTGGCGGGAGGCGCGATTGCGCGCCCGTAGGCGCAACAGATGCAGTGCTGTAGGCGCCGCTGGGGGAGGGTGCGGAGGGGGAAACCCCCTTCTGCGGGGGGCCAGGGGGATATCCACTAAAATTTTTTTAAAATGTGATGCATTTTTCTGCAATCTAGTGAATAAATTACAGCAAAATTAACAGGGCATAATCACCTTTGAAACATGTAGTTTTTGGGATTCTTGTTGGTGTATTTTTCTGTCAAACCCATCTTCTAAATCTTATTACACCTACCCCAAAAGATTGTTGTCCTTATGATTCTTATTGAACATTGAACTATTTTAGTTCTTTCAAGTTTGATTTGTTAAGGATAAACAGGGGCAATTTTAGGCAACAATAGGAAACAAGCAGGGTGCAGGTCTCTTGTATGAAATACTATTTCTGTGGTACTCGTAGGTGAGTTTCCTAGTGTTTAGCTTATATTTTGTTTATAAATTTTTCCTGTGATCTATTAGTGAATAATAAATTCCAGCAAAATAAAGAATTGAAACACCAAAATAATTTGGGGGAGGGGGTCTAGGACAATTGTTCTGTCTGTCTGCACGCTTTCTAAAAAAGTGATATCATGTGTAATAAAGTGAACAATTGATAGTTTACGTGGCTTGTTAACATTGATTATTGTCATATTCACATTTGGGATTTTAATGCCAATGCACTCAATATCGTTTGCTTTTTGTTTCTAGTATTTCATAGTTTATATCTTGAAGGATAAACATACATACCCCTCCCTTGTGATTTTTTTATTTCTTGTGGTCGTCTGGATTCTGTTCTACTTTGTATAGTTAAATTGTATTTTCCTAGTGATGAACATAGACCAGTAGGATTATGGATTTATTTGTCTAGAAATTTGCTATGGCTGATGAAGTTTCTTTCACCTTATGGAAAATGTCCTCTACATATAATTCTAAGAAATTGAGAGTCTTACTTAAGGAAACTGACAGCGGGAATAAACGTTCGTTGCTAAATTTCAAGGGCAGGGGGCCTCTATCTAGTTACATTTAATCTAGTTATTTGTCTAAATATTTCACCAACATGTTTAGAGTGTAGTGATTTCCACCCACTGTCACCAATTGTGGCTAAATTTGAAGCCCTTTTTGGTAGTCCCAAGTAATATTTAGCAGCTCTCATTTGAACCTTATTTAATATATTAAATTGAGAATAACCCATATACACGAGAAGAATGGGTTAACATAGGTAATATTAATGCATTGTACAATTTATCAAAAACTTCATATTTCATTCCACCACTTTGATAGTATTTAGAAATGAGGAATCCAAGTGCTTTAGAGGCAGAGTTTGAGATTTGGTTAACAGCAAAATTAAAATCAAGATGTTCATCTGGCCAAAGACCAAGATATTTGATTGAACCTCAAATGTATAATCTAGATTTGGAAGAATCGAGTGACAATCTCCATTTCTGACACCAAGTATACTTTTAGCAATATTTTTGTAAATTCACTTTTTGTGCTATGATTGCAATATCACCAGCAAATAGTATAGAATGCCTATGTATCTATATCCTGTATCTGTATAAATAGTTAAGATTATTTACTTCATGTACTTAATCAACAATATATATCTGAAATAAGGTGTGAGACAATGTACAACCCTGTTTTTACACCATTTGATACAGAGAACCAGTTGGTAAGCTTACCATTTACTTTGGCAGCATATGAGACATCATTATATACCCCCTTTGTTGCATTATATATTATTTCTTTAATTCTAATTCTGGCAATTTTGTAATACAAACATTCATGGTTAACATTATCAAAGGCTTTTGCATATTGTTAACAAAGTACTTGACTGTGCGTCAACCCACCGTAGCAGTGGCACTCACCTGGGGTGCATGCGGCCTTCCAGGCCGGGCACACCTCTGCGCTGCAGACGTTCCCGACCAGACTACCCTCGTTGTGTTTCCTAAGACTACACGTGCACCACGACCTGGACCACCTGTCGTCCCTGGGTCATGGGGTGTATTGCCTGGTTTCACGAGAGGCCTCCACGCAAGGAGGAGTGACATCGCACCGATGCTGACACGCTGAGCCCAAGCCCCCTGGCCGTCAACCACGGTAGACCAAGTCCATGACGGTGAGGGAGGAAGGCCACCGCCAAGCCTCGGTAAGACAAGTAGAAAGGGCCTATTCCTTCAGGAATAGGTTGCCAACCCTACGTACCAGCGTACCAGCTCTAGGAGAATACTGCCGCTTTATCAGCTCAACCCAGTACAAGAGAGTACTGGTTCCTAATCCTAATAGTGGCCATAGTAAAGACAACAACAAAGCCCTATCAAGGTGTGTGTAACTGATATTAACCTAGTCCAGTGCAACTTATACCAGGGGTTGTTTATACTATGTCATGTTACAATGAATGAACCAAGCACTGAGAGACCCTAAATAACATTTGTTACACACTCCCCAGATTCCATGTGGATGGAACACTTTTAGAGAGTGAGCCACCGCATGGAAACTCCCCAACCCATATCCGAGTATCCTAAGCACAGGTGACTTCCGGTCGCCAGAGGGTTCCTACCACGGAGTGCGCGACTGCGCCGCCTGACGTCAGCGACAGGCCGGGCGTGATCGTTATGCAGGTAGTCTGCTGAAGGACGCCCCCACCCCTCCTGTCCTGGAGGGTTCTGCCTAAGATTCGTCTCCTGGACGTTGCGCCACCGGTAAGCCTGATAACATACAAAAAAAACATGCAAACACCCCACCGCCTCCCCCCAGAGTCCAACTACATTCACACTAGTGACATGCGATGGCTCACTTCTGTCCGTCGCTGGCGCGACGGCCGCTTGCTTCAGCACGTTATCACATTCACACAGTGCGATCAGAAACAAGACAGCGCACTGCGCTTTTGGACTCCAATTTTTACATAGGGGGACGCACGGGGCACACACTCACTCACCACATTCAGCCTGTGCCAACTCTCTTTTCACACACAAGGGTAAACGAAGGGGAATCTGGGGGAACATAATCGCGATCTACGAAAGTACAGAGCGACCGTGTAAAGTCAAATTAGAACGCGATAGACTAGGCCACTAACTCGTATTACTCCTGGACTGACAAGCCCGGGACTTTACAAAACTTCATGTGAGGGGCAACAACGCCAAGCAATTTTGTGAGAGCAATACGATCCTAAGGTGTGGCGCCGCGTCCGACGGCCACAAGGTGCGATCGAATTTATTCAGCCGACCACTTTCCACCCCAGCTACGCGATCCACCCCGCCGGGCCTCGCTGAGTAACTGGAGGGCGTGATGATCCATCTTCCAGATCATCCTTGCAGGGCGCGCCCCCGCGACTAGACCCTAGTTCCTGGTACCACCCCCCCTGGCGGTGGTGGCCTGTGGTGACGAGGCGACCGACGCGACTCGAAAGTGGTCACTCACTCCCGGAAGTGGCGGGCGGATGAAGACTTTGTCCGACTGTCTTGGTGGTGTCTGACCAGCAATGGTCCTCTTTCTCCTCGTCCAAGGATTCCTCCGCTGCTGTAGTAGGGCCCAAACTAGGTTCTCGATGCGGAGCTTGGCGTGAATGCGGTCCAGTGACAATTGAGGACACTGTCGCTAGCTAATCACGGTCGCCGCGGGCGGTGGTGGTCGTCGCTGTTGCAGTCACTGTGCTCATCGCACCAGTAGGGAGGCAGAGAGGGCAAAACCCGCCTAACTCGCTGCTCCTGTCCAATGGCATGGCACCGCTGCTCCACGGTTGCTGCTGCGTCCCGACATCTCCCTCCTAGGGCGTGCCACAACACCCCTACTTTCCCTGCCAACATGAAATCGCTGCTCCACATCCAGCTGCTCGAGCAAGCGTATCACTCCCCGCACCGACACTACGTAGGGACACCGTGAGTTCCCGCATATTGTCTGCATTATGCCCTTGTACTTCTGCATGGTTGCCACTGCCATGCTTCCGGTCAGAGGCGATTCGCTGGTCATTGCCAACTCACGCCGAACACCCTCTAGCTCTTTCTTCAGGACCGCCACCTGAATCCTCGCTCGTGTCCATCTCGACGACTTCCAACGAGGCGGAGGGATCGCGGGTAAACGGCCCAACCTCGCCTGCCAAGGTCTCCTGGGTGGAAGTAGAACTAGGCACCCATGGCGCGATTTCACCATACCACTTGGGTAAATTGTTCCATCGCCTGGCGCCACACAGGAGTAGATCGCAGGGAAGACGCCGAAATCTGGGTCTGACTTTGACGTATCCTCCATCATCTGCCACGAAGTCGATGATCTCCTTCCGCTGCTCATTCAGGGTCGTGGTGACTGCCTGAAAGAACTTCTGCATCTGCTGCTTGTTGACGGCCGGACGGGCGCCCAACGATCCCTCCAAAGTCCACAGGAGGACTTCGCTCTGACAGGGGGTTCGCTTCACCAGCTTCCCAGATGGCACTGCGTAGGTTGCATGCTTGCGGAAGAACAGTCAGCCCGGCCGCATGGTTTCAACCTCCTCGGTGAGTTTGGCCAAGTCGTGCTCATCTGCTGCCAGTTTCTCTTGTTGCTGGGTGCCCGTCATGCGTTAAACGACTCACGCCGCACCGCAGCCAGTCACGCTCTTGCACAGCCTCGTCTCCGCCTCCTTGAGCAAAGTAAGGCATTCCGTCTTATACTTTGTCGCACGGCGCCTGCTCTTTGTCGCGGTCTGCAAACAACAGTGCCCGCCTCTTTTCGGCGGTCCTGTCCGCCGCGACCCGTTTCTGCAGCTCTGTCTGCTGTCTTTCGCTACAGCGAGAGCGTCCCCTCGGCCCGAGTGGCCCGATCCTGCCATACCCGCTCACTGTCGCGCAGGTTCTCAATGAGCCTGCCAGTGCTGGTCTTCTGGCTTTTCCTCCTCGGCCCCGGCGCCTGGACTGCGCCGAATCAGAACGATCCTGCTTCTGACCAGCGGTGGGGGATCCACTGGTGTCTGCTGGTGACGACGGCTGTGTATTCCTTCGCTTCTTCTCACCGCTCTGTGCGACCTGTGCGGTTATCGCGGCTGCGATAAACCGACCCGACTTCGCTTCATGGCGGCAGGACTAGTCTCAGCACTCAGGCTGCTCGGGAGGCGGCGTTGAGGCCGGACTGGACGGGACGGTTCCTGGCTACTGTCCGATGTGACGGTGCTCGTTGCCACCGGGATTTGAGATCTTGAACTTTGTTTGCCAGCATCTCCAACATCCCAGAAACACCGCGGTGGCACGGTACTGGCGGTCCCATCAACGGTGGGGTGTTTAGCTGGCGGGTCCGCTCTTAGCCGGGCCCCTTAACCACGGCCTTCCCCTTCGGGGTTTCTGAGGAGTCCTTGTGTGTGTGTCACAGGCCCGTACCCTAGTTTTGTCTTTGCAGGAGCCCCATATGTTCTCGGCAGATAGCTGGTCCACTTGACAAAGTCAAGTCTGACACGCACTCACCCCATCCCTGTTCCGTCTCCATCCCTTGATGCCTGACATCTACATTGCTGGAGATGATATCCAACGATCAACTGGTTTAAACTGGCGTTGGAAAACCAAACGACTAGGGCCGAGCAAGCGAGGGATTCCACAAGCTGGTTGTAGCCTCCATCATCTCAAAGAGCATCTTTCAGTGCGATCGGATCGAAGATCTTACAAGTCGAATGAAAGACCGGATCGCTAAGCTGCTTCCTAGTCTTTCTGAGGCACCACCGTCGACCCTTGTTGAAGATTGCGCTGGACCTGTCGCACCTCCGCACTATGGGTCCTCAATCAGGTGCTCCACCGCATCAGTCACGGACGGAAACACCGCTTCTTGACACCGGGCCGAGGGTCTCCCACCGGCATCTTGCTGCAACACGGGCGGGAGAAACATTTGCCAGCGCTTTCAAGTGAAAGTGGCACCAGTGCTCCACCACCTTCCTCCAGGTTCTTCCAGCCAAGCTCCCGTGAGAGATCCAGTGCGCTGGCGAACATGCCAGCACCCGAATCAAACTTTGCTGCAGTCCGTGGAAGTCACGTGCAATAACCGGCATCCTTGCCAGCGGCGCCCGGGGTTGCGGTAGCGCCTCCCTTCGGGTGATCCAGAGCATCCCATGGCTCACATCCTTGTACAGACATCACATTCAAGCCCAGTGCACAGAAAAGTACTTACAGATTTGCGATATCCTTTTTGAACACACAAAAAAGAACAGGGTGTTGTGAAAAAGTACACAAAATAACCGCCTGTTGTACACTAGATTGTACACTGGGTGTGCATACTTCTCTGCTTTTTATATGGGCTAAAATGCCACGAGTGTGAGGAGGGAAGGGACGGATTTATGATGGCGGGTGCCGAGAAATAGTGGTAATATTTGTACACATATTTTATGATTAGGCTGTAAATTCACGTAACTGTGAGGAGGGAGGGGGATTTATGTTGACAGAGGTGTCCGAAATTATAGTTGTAACATTTGTGTACGTATTTTATGATGCTGTATGTAGGAAAATGTGGGCATGCACACCAATGGGCTGGATTAACTCTTGTCATGACAAAATTGAACTGTGAAGACGATACGTTATTGATTTAAAGAGGTATAAGGGCTAAAGAACTGTTTTTCTTACTTCAATGGTAATTATACCTATTAGTTTATAACCTTCAACTACGTTTTTGAAAACTTAATGATGGGGGACAAAAAATGATGGATCTCTAAGTCATTGTTGAAGTGGCTTAAGAGTTTCAATGAAGGTGTCGATGTACATCAAACGCTGTTTTGCAACATTGTTACAGATATTTACCAGAATGACGGAATTCTGTCCAACCTGTCTGTTTACATCAATGATGTTTTGCGGATTTATTGTGATGTTTGCGACTTTACTTGCAGACGTGGGGATGATCCAGAGTAGTTATTTAATTTGTGTGATTGCGTGTAACATTTACGGAAAGACGGTCCCATTTGTCTCTGTGTCATCC
>JAGTTF010000864.1:0-14097 GCA_019095985.1 Streblospio benedicti | reverse complement strand
GAAAATTTTAGTACGGAAACAAATAGAGTACGGCATTTGAATAAATGTTCCCAACCACAAACAAATAAGAACGTTTTCTTCGTTTTCAGTTATAATTTTAGAGTTGCTAAACTGCATTTTTTTGCAAACTGTATCTTCATTATTATATGAGATTGAACTAAAATGGAAAATAAACTTGAAATATTATATGAACCTGGCAATGAGGAGTGACTTTGGAGTTTAGCTGAGTGAGTGCAGGAGGCGCCAAGTTCCTCTAAGCGGGTCTTGGGATAGAAAAATCAATGTAAATGTAAAATGCGGTTATTTATAGTCGCAATTCACTGTTACATCGCATTGTAGCAGCGTTGCGTGTTTACGCCAGGTCATCGGCATCCTTGTCACACTTTATCCTTCGCAACTCCCGTGGAGCATATACAGCACATCGCTACCGTAGCTCAGACGTGCTAATCACTCACATTAACATTCACTGCCTGACCTGTACCTATTTAACGTGGTTAAGGTACCACAGAGCAGTGTGCAACCTGTGAGAGTTAGGTTTGCTCAACACCCACCATCAGACCCGACCAGGAATCGAACTCCACGACCTTCTGGTCAAGAGAGAGAGAGAGAGCATTCTCTCAAACCACCGCTATCTCTCTCTAACTCACTCCCACCATATACCCACAAGCCTTTTCTCAAAAGCAAGCCCCTCCCCCACCTCCAGCCATATACTCCAAAGCCCCCAGCCCCCCTCTCTCTCTGGCATTCTCCCCAAGCCAAGCTCCTCCCCTCCTCCCCATAATCTAAAGCCAACGCCATCTCTCGATGCACACACTTGTGAAGTCCCGAGTCCGTGAAAACACTGTGGGGTCCTATCAGTACAAAAATACATTGTGGGGTTTCGCTCGGACTTTTCCAGTGAGAGTACACTTGTGGGGAAGATAGTTATTGTGAGGTTTTCTTACAGATTGTCCATACTTGTGTGATAGTTTGTTATCGTGGGGTTTTCCCTACAGACACCTCAATTTCTGTACTTGTGTGAATGTTTATTTTAGTGAGGTTTTATTACGGATAATTCTGATGGAAAGGCACTTGTGTGGTAGTTTGTTATAGTGAGGTTTTTCCTACAGACACCAGAATTTCTTCACTTGTGTGGAAGTTCATAATTGTGAAGTTTCCTTACGGATTATTCTGATGAGATGGTAGTTGTGTGATTGTTTGTTTTACTGGGGTTTTCCCGACAGACACCGTAATTTCTTCACTTGTGTGAATGTTTATTTTTGTGAGGTTTCCTTACGGATAATCCTGATGGGAAGGCACTTGTGTGATTGTCTGTTATAGTGAGGTTTTTTTCCTACAGATACCGTATTTTCATATTTATTCTGCCTAAACTTGATATATTACAATGTATATCATATTAAAAAAAAATCAGGTTTTTTGACCAGCTAGTTATTTTTTAAATTAAATACTTTGTATGATTGTGTGCGTTTCTTTTAGTAATCTCTATATATAATGTCTCATTTGGTCATTTTATTAAAATAATTACAATTGACTGTTATGTAATTAACGCTCCAGAGCATGCAGAGACCACTACTACGGTGATAGTCTAATCTCCTCACATTATCAATACAGCCGCTGACGTCGCAAGGCGTGGCCCGTGTAGCGGAGAGCAAAAGTTTAGACTAGCGCCATAGTAGTGGTCTCCGCGCTCTCTTTTTTTGGCAAAATTGGCTTGCAATGAGAATGTTATAATATGATTTATTGTAAAATAAAATGGATTTTAGTCATGATAGAATGGTGATTGACCACTTTCGATCGCTGTGTCAATCGCAAAATTCAGCATGCTCAATTTTGCGATTGACACTCCAATCTCGTGGTCAATTCCTACAATTTATTTTGTGTGAACAGAATTTAAAAGTGATGTAGTAGATTTCCTTCACAAGTTGCAAGTAACATGATATGATTCATTGTCTATGCATGCACAAAGGTACATCATCAGCAGTTTTGAATGTCATTTGATTGAACATTAAAATATTGTCCGTCAATGAAAAGTTTTATTTATTTTTTTAATTTTGTATGGATACTTTAATTTTTTATTGATTTTCTACTACTTGGGTATAGGTTACATAAGTCAGATTTTGTGTGAATTACATGTTGAACTCATTTGAAAATCTTCTGCGTATTAGAATTATAGTTAAGGTACGTAAATCAAAAGACGGGACGCTAATATCTATGCTCATAAAATTTCTAGGGTCGATTTTGTATGGATTCTTGAATTTTTATTGATTTTTTTTTAACGAGATGATTCCTTGTTTTTTGTCCAATATCTGAAAAATGATAAAAAAGAAATTTCAAATGATATTAGTGATTATTCGTGCACCCATATTCATGTTGTAGAATACTAAAATACAGTGTGATTGATTCATTATTGAGAAAAAAATAAAACCTTTTGTAAGATTGTCAGGTTCCCTTTAATGTTCAATTGTGTGTCAAAAAATTATCGAGTGGTCAATATTTTTTTGTATTTTCTCAATGCACTGAAAATATGTCCTTGTATATAGTAGAAAAGTCTTTTTTTCAATCAGATAAAATATTTTCCAGTAATGTGTCTACCTTAATCGTGTTTTGTATTGTTGAAATATTTCCATGGTGAATGCTGGTGGTTCTTGACGGTTATGGTTTAGAGTGTTGTTAATAATTAAAACAGTAAAAACACAATTTATAGATTTTATTTTTTAATAAACATCTGAGATTCAACTTAACAGTTATAATTTTACATATATGAGAAATTTTACATATATGAACAATCTAACACTGACAATTTTAATATATACTCCAATCTGAAAAATATAAAATGACAATTTCCATAAATACCTGGATATGAAATATTTAAAAAATTTAAGCACCAACATATACTTCAAGTGAAATATATATTTACATTGTATAAATATATTTTTTGGAATATATTAAATTTGTCAATCATACTTTCTCAAATATACTTTCATGCAATAAAATCAAATTGACCTCTGAAATCGTTTTTTTCTGACATTGAATAATGTGACCAATCACTGGCTTTTTAATCTCAAACTAATTTTAATTACTCCAGCAACAGTAAATCTCCATCAGTTTACATCTAATCACCCAAATATTTTTAACTAGCATAGCCACTGTTAATATGTAATTGGTTTTGATTAAAATAACAAACTTTAAAGAGGATGAACATAAATTCTTATAAATCACTATCATTCAAAACATTTCAGAAGGCAATTTGTTGACATGTGATAATAAACTTTATAAAAACACATGCATCAACTTTGACATGAAATATGAAAATAAAGTACTCTCCCTCTACGAGTAATAAACAAATAGGAACTAAAATGGAAAAAACAAAAGCAAAAGCAAAAACACATCTCCCTCATGAGACAGAAATTGATTGATTCATGATCTTGCGGTGTCTGAGGGTCAACGCTAACTATGGCGGTCTGAATCTTGGCCCCCGTATTTTTAACTCTTGCAATGGTAGGTTCAACTTTGGCAATACATGTAACACACATTCTAAACCAGAGATACAGATAAAGCGTGCCGGCTCTGCCAAACACAAAAAGGTATCAAACACACTTATTTCCCTAGTGACAATACTAGGTGGGACCTATGTCGATGTGAAAATATCAAATGGGGTTACTCAAATAAAATACACTGTACACAGTCTTGGCAGGTCCAATAGGCAAACATACGTTAGAAATAAAAATAAAGTGTACACCACAGGTATAAAAACCCAAACGATTCAAGATCAAACCACCTTGGTGGCAGAGTACTGTCACTGTTACATATCAATGCCTAAATGTTTCTAAGTAAAGTCATTGACATATATAACATTACATATAGTAAAGGGGTAATATCATACATTTTTGTGTCATTATAAGTATTAGGTAATTGCCTTTACAGTGTTTAACTGGGTCCTGTGAACATTTTTTTCTCCTTTTTTTTTCAGATATCACAAAACCTGTTTTTTGGGTATCAATATGTTAGTGTATGTGTGGAATAGCAGACCAAATCCTGACTATTCACGGCCCATTCACCTAGTAGGTTAATTTAGAATTTCTGTTGGATAAGCATCATAATATATGACAATTAACTGAAGTAAATACATGTTACTGTATATACACTACTGATTGCGTAGAAAGGACACCGAATTTCGCCTAATTCTTAGAATTAAAAACGAATTGCAGAATTACAGAATCATAATCAGTGACCCATGAATCGACATTAACATGAATTATGAAAATATTACTCAACAGTGTAATAAATAGGAACTAAAAAGAAAAAAAAAATACCAAAAAAACTACTTGAAGCTAAACCGGTCAAAGCTAACTCTGGCGGTTTTGAATCTTGGAGCCGATATTCGTAACTGTTCCAGTGGTAGGTTCAACTTAGGCAATTGAACATACGGACCAATGCCTCTCTTGCGTCTTATCTCAAACCGGGAACCTTCAGCATAGAACGTTTCAGACCATATGAGATTTCCCTCACCGTCTAAGCCACAATGACAATGATAACAGTTGGTAAGTGATGCCAAACGAACTAGGCATTGTTCCGCTGTATGTATGCCTGAGTAACAGCAATTTGCTCTTGCTATGTTACTTTCGTCTCTCGATCAAAATGTAACCTTTTTTTTTTTTGCAAAAGGGGCACACAAAGGTCTCTCTGTATTGCCTGAAATTACGGGCTCTCATGCAAGACCGAATGTATTTTCTCGCCAAGCGAGGTGTCAAACTGAAAACTTTTGCCATTTCAGTAATGCCAATTTTCTCTCTCATCAAGGACTCAAAGTGTCGATAGGTATTGTCTTGCGCACTGAAAAGTACGTTTACTGCCATACAGACATTATAAATGGAACGATAATTTTCCCACTCCCTAGAGCAGCTCACATTAAATAGAATGCGAAGGTGTAGCTCTGCACCTAAAAAAGTCCAGACACCTAATAACTTGTTCACAAATCACTTGGTTGGACACCAAGCCGCTGATATGTTCGACTTGGGTGTTCACCAGAACAGAAAATGTTTCATGGACTACGTTGTCACTTACTTCGAAGGGAAACATTATGTCAAATGAGGTGTTCTCTTCATCAATCCTATCTGATGCGAACGTGGCTAAGTTAAAGTAATTAGTCACTTCAGCCAACTTACTGGCAGTGTGGTGATCAAATACCAGTTGGCAAAAGGAAGGCATCGTGGTCATTTACAACACTGACAAGTAGAAAAATCAAATAAAATACCTATGACAGAGCCTAATTTCCCTAGCGACGATACTAGACGGGAACTACCTAGTTTATGCCCAACTCGATGTTAAAATATACAAATTGGATACTCGAATAGAATACACTGTACAGAGTCATGGCACCGCCTATCGGCAACTTACGTAAACAAAATTACAAGTACACAGCACATTTGGCAAAGCCAAACTTTTCAACATGAAACCACCTTCATGGCAGAGTACTGTATTGAGAGAATATTTCAAGCTTGTTGATGAGAGAATACATAGTAATACATGTACATCTAGGCTGCATCCATCCATGTATTTGTGTAGTATAGTCGTTTGCGTTTATGGTTTTCTTTGATTTTCAGTTGTATTTTTTCAGACAAATATTTAAAGTTCAACAGTTAATGGACTGGTAGCCATTATAGAGTGAGAGCTAATTCTTAGAATTAAAAACGAATTGCAGAATTACAGAATCATAATCAGTGACCCATGAATCGACATTAACATGAATTATGAAAATATTACTCAACAGTGTAATAAATAGGAACTAAAAAGAAAAAAAAATACCAAAAAAACTACTTGAAGCTAAACCGGTCAAAGCTAACTCTGGCGGTTTTGAATCTTGGAGCCGATATTCGTAACTGTTCCAGTGGTAGGTTCAACTTAGGCAATTGAACATACGGACCAATGCCTCTCTTGCGTCTTATCTCAAACCGGGAACCTTCAGCATAGAACGTTTCAGACCATATGAGATTTCCCTCACCGTCTAAGCCACAATGACAATGATAACAGTTGGTAAGTGATGCCAAACGAACTAGGCATTGTTCCGCTGTATGTATGCCTGAGTAACAGCAATTTGCTCTTGCTATGTTACTTTCGTCTCGATCAAAATGTAACCTTTTTTTTTTGCAAAAGGGGCACACAAAGGTCTCTCTGTATTGCCTGAAATTACGGGCTCTCATGCAAGACCGAATGTATTTTCTCGCCAAGCGAGGTGTCAAACTGAAAACTTTTGCCATTTCAGTAATGCCAATTTTCTCTCTCATCAAGGACTCAAAGTGTCGATAGGTATTGTCTTGCGCACTGAAAAGTACGTTTACTGCCATACAGACATTATAAATGGAACGATAATTTTCCCACTCCCTAGAGCAGCTCACATTAAATAGAATGCGAAGGTGTAGCTCTGCACCTAAAAAGTCCAGACACCTAATAACTTGTTCACAAATCACTTGGTTGGACACCAAGCCGCTGATATGTTCGACTTGGGTGTTCACCAGAACAGAAAATGTTTCATGGACTACGTTGTCACTTACTTCGAAGGGAAACATTATGTCAAATGAGGTGTTCTCTTCATCAATCCTATCTGATGCGAACGTGGCTAAGTTAAAGTAATTAGTCACTTCAGCCAACTTACTGGCAGTGTGGTGATCAAATACCAGTTGGCAAAAGGAAGGCATCGTGGTCATTTACAACACTGACAAGTAGAAAAATCAAATAAAATACCTATGACAGAGCCTAATTTCCCTAGCGACGATACTAGACGGAACTACCTAGTTTATGCCCAACTCGATGTTAAAATATACAAATTGGATACTCGAATAGAATACACTGTACAGAGTCATGGCACCGCCTATCGGCAAACTTACGTAAACAAAATTACAAGTACACAGCACATTTGGCAAAGCCAAACTTTTCAACATGAAACCACCTTCATGGCAGAGTACTGTATTGAGAGAATATTTCAAGCTTGTTGATGAGAGAATACATAGTAATACATGTACATCTAGGCTGCATCCATCCATGTATTTGTGTAGTATAGTCGTTTGCGTTTATGGTTTTCTTTGATTTTCAGTTGTATTTTTTCAGACAAATATTTAAAGTTCAACAGTTAATGGACTGGTAGCCATTATAGAGTGAGAGCTAATTCTTAGAATTAAAAACGAATTGCAGAATTACAGAATCATAATCAGTGACCCATGAATCGACATTAACATGAATTATGAAAATATTACTCAACAGTGTAATAAATAGGAACTAAAAAGAAAAAAAAACCAAAAAAACTACTTGAAGCTAAACCGGTCAAAGCTAACTCTGGCGGTTTTGAATCTTGGAGCCGATATTCGTAACTGTTCCAGTGGTAGGTTCAACTTAGGCAATTGAACATACGGACCAATGCCTCTCTTGCGTCTTATCTCAAACCGGGAACCTTCAGCATAGAACGTTTCAGACCATATGAGATTTCCCTCACCGTCTAAGCCACAATGACAATGATAACAGTTGGTAAGTGATGCCAAACGAACTAGGCATTGTTCCGCTGTATGTATGCCTGAGTAACAGCAATTTGCTCTTGCTATGTTACTTTCGTCTCGATCAAAATGTAACCTTTTTTTGCAAAAGGGGCACACAAAGGTCTCTCTGTATTGCCTGAAATTACGGGCTCTCATGCAAGACCGAATGTATTTTTCTCGCCAAGCGAGGTGTCAAACTGAAAACTTTTGCCATTTCAGTAATGCCAATTTTCTCTCTCATCAAGGACTCAAAGTGTCGATAGGTATTGTCTTGCGCACTGAAAAGTACGTTTACTGCCATACAGACATTATAAATGGAACGATAATTTTCCCACTCCCTAGAGCAGCTCACATTAAATAGAATGCGAAGGTGTAGCTCTGCACCTAAAAAGTCCAGACACCTAATAACTTGTTCACAAATCACTTGGTTGGACACCAAGCCGCTGATATGTTCGACTTGGGTGTTCACCAGAACAGAAAATGTTTCATGGACTACGTTGTCACTTACTTCGAAGGGAAACATTATGTCAAATGAGGTGTTCTCTTCATCAATCCTATCTGATGCGAACGTGGCTAAGTTAAAGTAATTAGTCACTTCAGCCAACTTACTGGCAGTGTGGTGATCAAATACCAGTTGGCAAAAGGAAGGCATCGTGGTCATTTACAACACTGACAAGTAGAAAAATCAAATAAAATACCTATGACAGAGCCTAATTTCCCTAGCGACGATACTAGACGGGAACTACCTAGTTTATGCCCAACTCGATGTTAAAATATACAAATTGGATACTCGAATAGAATACACTGTACAGAGTCATGGCACCGCCTATCGGCAAACTTACGTAAACAAAATTACAAGTACACAGCACATTTGGCAAAGCCAAACTTTTCAACATGAAACCACCTTCATGGCAGAGTACTGTATTGAGAGAATATTTCAAGCTTGTTGATGAGAGAATACATAGTAATACATGTACATCTAGGCTGCATCCATCCATGTATTTGTGTAGTATAGTCGTTTGCGTTTATGGTTTTCTTTGATTTTCAGTTGTATTTTTTCAGACAAATATTTAAAGTTCAACAGTTAATGGACTGGTAGCCATTATAGAGTGAGAGCTAAAGATGGGTGCATTTTGCTCTCCAGTTTACTAAAGATGGAGTAAATCATTTACTAAAATGACACTGTGTATTGTTGATATGTTTGTTCAGCAGTGTATTAAAAAATCTGAATTATTGTATCATATCACAAGGCAATAACTTCCAAAAACATTTGAAAGCGAGTTTTTTTGTCGATAGAATACACGTACATGGATAATGATCATCATTCATATTTCCAAGTGGGTATTAAAATCAGTGGATGTGGGCAGGGTAGAGAGATGCACAATGTAAATATATATATAAATCTTCCGAATCTAAGAATGATTCGCCTTTGAAAAGCATAATGGACAGAAAGAAGAAAAAATGCTCATGTAAATGCAATACTGTATATATATGAATATGACATTGCCAAAATACAATCTGGGTGCATGCCACTATATGTACAGAAACAGGATTTGAATCCAATTACTAAAATTTCATATATGTTGGTGACGTCTATGTTTTAGCAGCCGTTCTTGAATATGCGCATGACTCGCAACTAGTGTGTAATATATTCAATATGGCAACTTCAATACAATAGCAGTTTTTTTTAACTTGTGCAAATGCACTATCGGTGATTCGATGTGTCAAAGTTGTTGAAGGAAAATGTGTGATATGTCTTCTTCATTTGAAGATAGAACTTGGTATTGTAAATCATATTTTATGTAAGTAAATGTTTTGCAATAAAGTTAGTTGTTTTGTTAAAAAAAAATCTTGGTGGCTGTGCCAAGAAGAGTGTAGGAGGGGCAAAGAAAGTTGAAACTGCAACACTTGATATTGTATCAAATCTTAGTAATGTAGCCCCAGATCAGAAAGTCACCAAAAAAGTAGCCAAAAACGAAGTATAACACCCAAGAAGACCGATGAGGCTACATGTAGTACAGAACTGGATCCACTGAAATCACACACATCACACACATCTGTGGGTAATATATTTTTTCCTTTTCGTGTCACAAAAGACAACCGGATGAAATTCATAGAGGAATATTATAGTATGACAGTTTCAAAATATAATTTATATTGATACTGTAAATTTAAATTTTTATAAGTACTTTTGACAACACCCCCCCCCAGACCTCAGCGAGTTCTCTTGGAAGTTTAGGGGTGCAATTACATTTACGGTTTTAACAAGCGAGCAAGGCTTCCTTCCTTTTGATTCAACTTCCATCACCGAAACAAATACAATATCGGCATCCTCCAACCCCACCTCAACAAGAATTAAACCGCATCCACCTGCCGTGGTGATGCAGAATATTCAAAGAGGCATAATACTATAGCATGATAGTTTTAAATTATAATTTATATCAATGCTGTAATTTTAAATTTCTATAAGTACTTTGGACCACATCAGCCCATCGACCGCAACATATTGACCTATCATTGAATCCTGGTCTGGGAAGTTAACAGTCTTGGCACCACCAATCTTGGTGGCTGTGGCAAGAAGAGTGTTGGAGGGGCAAAGAAAGTTGAAACTGCAACACTTGATATTGTATCAAATCTTAGTAATGTAGGCAGAGATCAAAATCACTTGGTTGGACACCAAGCCGCTGATATGTTCGACTTGGGTGTTCACCAGAAGAAAAAATGTTTCATGGACTACGTTGTCACTTACTTTGAAGGGAAACATTATGTCAAATGAGGTGTTCTCTTCATCAATCCTATCTGATGCGAACGTGGCTAAGTTAAAGTAATTAGTCACTTCAGCCAAATGACTGGCAGTCTTGTGATCAAATACCAGTTGGCAAAAAGAAGGCATTGTGGTCATTTACAACACTGACAAGTAGAAAAAATCAAATAAAAGACCTATGACAGAGCCTAATTTCCCTAGCGACGATACTAGACGGGAACTACCTAGTTTATGCCCAACTCGATGTTAAAATATACAATTTGGATACTCGAATAGAATACACTGTACAGAGTCGTGGCACCGCCTATCGGCAAACTTACGTAAACAAAATTACAAGTACACAGCACATTTGGCAAAGCCAAACTTTTCAACATCAATCCACCGTCATGTCAGAGTACTGTATTGAGAGAATCTTTCAAGCTTGTTGATGAGAGGTCTACATAGTAATACATGCACTTGGACCTGTGACTCATCGGCATTGACATCTTCCTCGCTGACACGATTTGCCACGGGGACGATATCTGTAAAATCGAAGCAACACGGTTATGAACTGTCACTTTTAAATTAAAATAGTTAGGACGCTCAAAAAACTTTCAAAAGTCTCCACTTCCTCTCCCCACCCACAGAAAAAAATGTACATGTACATCTAGGCTGCATGTGATCCATGACATACACTTAACACCCTCTCTAATCCAGAGATACAAATCAAGTGTGCCGGCTCTGCCAAACACAAAAGGCTATAAAGAAACCCATCTGCCACAAGATTTACACCGCATCCACCTGGAGTGATAATGCAGAAAATTCAAAGAGGCATAATACTATAGCATCATAGTTTTAAATTATAATTTATATCAATGCTGTAATTTTAAATTTTTCTAAGTACTTTGCACCACATCAGCCCATCGACCGCATCGGATCTTCATCCAGTTCATGTGACTTGCGGGGTAACTTCTTATTTTTACGCTTAGGCCTCGATTTCACTTCAAAACTCGATTCACTACTCATCTCGTAGTCACTATCACTATCACATGAGGTTGGAGGTGTTCTTTTTTTTTTTTTTTTGGCTTCATTTTCGTTCAATGTACGTGGGGCCTTCTTCCAAGATTTTTTTCCAACACATGGTCTTTTTTACGCTGATATGCTTTTTTTTTTCATCCTCGCTACTTGAATCAGCATTAGGCCTTGTGTTCTTTTTCCTCCTTTTTTTTTTAATGACAGTGTTTTCCTTACTGCCAGTGCTAGTGCAGCGAGTTCTTCAGAATCCGATGGTACAACACCCCCCACCCCTAGACCTCCGTTTCCTGCCTGTACTATAAGGGGGGGGGTCACTTTTAGCGATTCTACTTATTTCATCGTTCTTCATTATCTTGTAGACTTCCTTCACCAAGGCATCGGAAAATTCAAAGAGGAATAATACTATAGCATGATAGCTTTAAATTATAATTTATATCAATACTGTAATTTTAAATTTTTATAAGTACTTTGGACCACATCAGCCCATCGACCGCAACATATTGACCTATCACTGAATCCTGGTCTGGGAAGTAAACAGTCTTGGCACCACCAATCTTGGTGGCTGTGGCAAGAAGAGTGTTGGAGGGGCAAAGAAAGTTGAAACTGCAACACTTGATATTGTATCAAATCTTAGTAATGTAGCCCCAGATCAGAAAGTCACCAAAAAAAGTAGCCAAAAACGAAGTATAACACCCAAGAAGACCGATGAGGCTACATGTAGTACAGAACTGGATCCACTGAAATCACACACATCACACACATCTGTGGGTAATATATTTGTTCCTATTCGTGTCACAAAAGACAACCGGATGAAATTCATAGAGGAATATTATAGTATGACAGTTTCAATATATAATTTATATTGATACTGTAAATTTAAATTTTTATAAGTACTTTTGACAACACCCCCCCCCCCAGACCTCAGCGAGTTCTCTTGGAAGTTTAGGGGTGCAATTACATTTACGGTTTTAACAAGCGAGCAAGGCTTCCTTCCTTTTGATTCAACTTCCATCACCGAAACAAATACAATATCGGCATCCTCCAACCCCACTGCAACAAGAATTAAACCGCATCCACCTGCTGTGGTAATGCAGAAAATTCAAAGAGGAATAATACTATAGCATCATAGTTTTAAATTATAATTTATATCAATGCTGTAATTTTAAATTTTTATAAGTACTTTGGACCACATCAGCCCATCGACCGCAACATATTGACGTATCATTAAACCCTGGACTTGGAAGTAAACAGTCTTGGCACCACCAATCTTGGTGGCTGTGGCAAGAAGAGTGTTGGAGGGGCAAAGAAAGTTGAAACTGCAACACTTGATATTGTATCAAATCTTAGTAATGTAGGCAGAGATCAGAAAGTCACCAAAAAAGTAGCCAAAAACGAAGTATAACACCCAAGAAGACCCATGAGGCTACATGTAGTACAGAACTGGATCCACTGAAATCACACACATCAGACACATCTGTGGGTAATATATTTGTTCCTATTCGTGTCACAAAAAGACAACCGGATGAAATTCATAGAGGAATATTATAGTATGACAGTTTCAATATATAATTTATATTGATACTGTAAATTTAAATTTTTATAAGTACTTTTGACAACACCCCCCAGACCTCAGCGAGTTCTCTTGGAAGTTTAGGGGTGCAATTACATTTACGGTTTTAACAAGCGAGCAAGGCTTCCTTCCTTTTGATTCAACTTCCATCACCGAAACAAATACAATATCGGCATCCTCCAACCCCACTGCAACAAGAATTAAACCGCATCCACCTGCTGTGGTATGGCAACATAATCGACAACGTAGAGAATTACATGTACCCTCAAGCTGTGTAGAAGGTCTAATGCAGTAAATTTAGCATTTCAAGGACAGGGAGGCTGAAAATGCCACTGTCTCTTACCTTTCCTCTAATTTCAACACACACACTTCAAAGACAGCGTCTTCAAAGACAGCGTCAACAAAGTTTGTATACTGTGAAGTTGTCAGAGCATCATAAAAGCATAGGTTCTCCTTCCCATCTTCATCAACTTGAAGTTTTCTCAATTCCATGAGTAGCCTGGCAAGCAACCGCATCACAGAACTGGCATAGTATCTTCGCATCGCCTTGTTTCCTATGTTACCAATTCAATTTCTTCCCTTTCGCCGTTGCTCGTGGTCTTCGCTTTGGTATAAACATGCCACATTTCAATTTAACAGTCTTCAGACATCACCTAAAAACACGTATTTTGAGCCATCTCCAACCGTCTGTAAAGGCTTCCTTCCTTTTGATTCAACTTCCATCACCGAAACAAATACAATATCGGCATCCTCCAACCCCACTGCAACAAGAATTAAACCGCATCCACCTGCTGTGGTAATGCAGAAAATTCAAAGAGGAATAATACTATAGCATCATAGTTTTAAATTATAATTTATATCAATGCTGTAATTTTAAATTTTTATAAGTACTTTGGACCACATCAGCCCATCGACCGCAACATATTGACGTATCATTAAACCCTGGACTTGGAAGTAAACAGTCTTGGCACCACCAATCTTGGTGGCTGTGGCAAGAAGAGTGTTGGAGGGGCAAAGAAAGTTGAAACTGCAACACTTGATATTGTATCAAATCTTAGTAATGTAGGCAGAGATCAGAAAGTCACCAAAAAAAGTAGCCAAAAACGAAGTATAACACCCAAGAAGACCCATGAGGCTACATGTAGTACAGAACTGGATCCACTGAAATCACACACATCAGACACATCTGTGGGTAATATATTTGTTCCTATTCGTGTCACAAA